>JBCFXI010001034.1:0-81185 GCA_038496175.1 Ampulex compressa
TATATATATGCAGGAAAATTTCCCGTCGGACCATAGCATGGTGAGCGCACGATTAAAGACTGAAAATTATAAAAATAGGTCAAGTCAAAGTATAATAGAATATTATTATGAAAAGTTAACGAAATTTAATAAAGCTAAGGTGGGGAATCGCAAATCCATTGAATGATATGTCCATGGATTAAATATTAGGTTGGAAACTATGAAGCGAGCGTTGAATAAAAATAAAAAACGAAAAGCGCAATTTTTCACATTATTTATTATATTCAATTGAAATAATTTCCATAGGCATCTACGACTTTTTGCCAACGATTGGGCAAATCATATAATAGAAAGAAATAATAGATCACTCTTTGAGCATTCCACCATATGGTGACCGTAATATTTTTTTTATGAAATTTCTGTTTTGGGGTGTGTTCTGGCGGTGTATTCTTATCTAGCCATTGGCCTGATCGTTTTCGATTATCATACAAAATCTAGTTTTCATCACAAGTGATGATTTGGTGTAAAAATGGCAACCGTGAATTGCGAAGCAACAAAGATGCGCACTTGCTTTCGCGGTCGATCATCTGCAGTTGCGTCAATTCGTGCGGCACATATGAGTCCAATTTTTTGACTTTATTTATTACATGCAAATGTTTTAACACAGCTCTATGACTAGTTCGTAGTTTAGAACCAAGTGTTCGACTAGTTAGACCAAGTTAGAACCAAGTGTCAGACTAGTGTTCGACTAGTTGTCCTTAATTCCTCGTTATCAATATCGGCCGGTGGCCTTCCTCGAGGCTCATTGACGATACTCAAATTGCTAGAACGAATTTTTTGGAACCAATATCGAGCATTTTTTTCATTGGTGGATCCATTTTCTAATGCCTGATTAATATTTCTTGAAACATGAGCTGCCGTATGATTTAATTTAAACTCGTACAAGAAGAGTAGATGTAAATCGTGTTTTGTTTCCATCAGGTTTAGGACAAAAATAAAATAAAAATGGGATACAAACACGAAAAAATTTTACAAAATAAATAAAAAGAATACCTTTAAGCTTTATAAATAGAAATATAGAGCGCACGTTACAATGTATCTCTCTCAGTCGCAGCTGAACACAGACTAAACAAAAAACGCCCGTTTCATAGTGTCCAACCTAATAACATCCAAATTCGAGACTTTTTAGAGCTATTAGGCCGTTGTACAAAATCGAGTGATCTTTTAAAGGATTTGCAACAGGCAGATCAATATTTTGAAGATAGAGAAACGGTAAACGACAAACGCACCAATAGTAAGACAACTCCCTTCAGCACACAGGCAACCTGTTATGTTTGTAAATACACAGTGCATATCAGGTGTACCGGTATGAAGTGAGCGTTTTTTTGTAAAAATGAAACACCAATTTTGAATGGGAAAGTAAAAAAATTTTATTCAAAGTATCAACCATTGCTTTCCACACATTTTGACCACCTTTCTGGCAACTCGTGAATACCACGCCAATAGAAATGTTCGTCTTTTGAAGTAAACCAATCAGACACCCAATTTTCGACTTCTTCGTAGGAATCGAAGTGCTGCTCAGCCAATACGTGTCCCATCGATGAAAACAAATGGTAGTCGGAAGAGGCCAAGTCTGGTGAATACGGCGGGTGGGGTAGCAGCTCCCAGCCATGTGCTTTGATTGTATCCTGAACCGGTTTTGCTTTGTGTTTGATCAATGCATTGTGTTTTCGATCAATGCAAGGTTCAAATTGGTTATTTGTTGTCTGTAACGATTAGTATTAACAGCTTCACCAGGTTTTAGAAGCTCATGATACAACACACCTTTCTGATCCCACCAAACACAGAGCATTGCCTTCTTGCCGAATCGATTTGGTTTTGCAGTCGATGTATATGGTTGTCTCGGATTAACCCATGATATTTTCCGTTTAGGATTCTTAAAATAAATCCATTTTTCATCGTCAGTAACTAGTCGATGCAAAACTGATTTTCTTTCACGTCTTTGAAGCAAAATTTTACAAGCGTTTTTTCGGTTTTCCATCTGTCTTTCATTCGATTTATCTGGCACCCATTTTCCACACTTTTGGATATTTCCCATAGCTTTTAAACGGTCAGGAATTGTTTGTTATGTAACATTTAACATTGCTACCATTTGCTTTTGACTCAAAGTATCATCTTCATCCAATATTGTTTGCAATTCGACGTCTTCAATAGTCGTTTTTCGTCTTCTTCCACGTTCTTCACGTCTCGCATGAAAATCATTATCTCTGAACCGTTGAAACCATCTTTTGCATGTTGCTTCTGATAGAGCATGATCGCCATATGCCTCGACGAGCATACGATGCGACTCTGCAGCACTTTTCTTCAAATGAAAACAAAAAATTAATACTTTCCGCAAATCATCACTTTCTGGTAAAAAAAATTCGACATTTTTAACACGATGAAAAAATATAATGTTGTTTCTGCAATGACTTGATCTATATTAAATATGTTTGACAGATATCATACCAACCAAACACAAAAAAAAATCAAGGCTCGTTCACGACAAATGTTCCCTATCGACACATTTGTATCTTAACGCTCACTTCATACCGATACACCTAATAGAGTGCGTTTCTGTCCGAGGCTGAGACTACCTTCGAACTGTTTTAAATGTAGACAGAGTGGACACATATCGCGACAATACACTCAAAACATTTTGCACAGGCAGATAGTGGGTCAGCGGTACATCCACCAACAGAGAAAGAGGTAACCAGAGTACTACACGCAGATGAAGACACTCATCAGAGGTATTTTAAGGACGCGGTACTAAAAAATTATCCGAAGAAGTGCTACGTGGATTTAGGAAGCAATGTAGTAGCTCTACAGCAAGGTGTAGCTAATGAGTTAAGTATTCAAGCTTACCGATAGTACTTCCTTTTAGATGCGTTCTCTTCTGAAATTACATGCATATAGTCCTGGTAATACCATCTGTTAGGAAATAGCGAAAACTTATTCAAAGTCCTAATAATTATAAAGCCGAAACAGAAGTAGACACAGATGCGTGCGTATCGGGGTTAGAAGCCATGTTACTGTAGAAACAATTTAATAGCAAATGGCATTCGATCGCGTTTTAGAACTACAAAACGACATTACTCGTATGAATTAGAAACCTTAGCAATTGTATGCACATTAGAAAAATTTTGCATCTACCTCATCAGGATTCACTTTGTCTTTAAAACTGATTGTAACAGTTTGAAAATATTGGGATACAAGCGAAATTTCAACTCGGAAATAGGAAGATGGTTTATTCCACTGCCGTATAGAGTACCATAAAGGAGAGAATAAAAAAGCAACATATGCTCTGAGCGGATAGCTGGTCGCAGAATGTATAAACACTAAGGTCTTAAGACGACCAATTTTAAGAGTGCGTATTAATACCGATTGGGTAGCAATTATACAACGGACATATTCCATTATCTTGAATATTTGTGACCGAGTAGAGATTGGTGACCAAGCGACGAATGAAAAGTACATAATGTATAATGCCCGCGTTTATAAGATTTGAAAGGGTCGTTGGCAATTGCATGTACCGCAAGATTTAGGAGCACATAGAACCATAGCTCATCTTGGAGTGGAAAAAAACTTTTGATAAAGCCGAGGAAGAATGCTATTTTCTAAAAATATGTGATTTCGTAGGAGTATACGTAAATTGATGCATAACTTGTTTGTATTCGAATGTATCTACGAATAAAAGACAGGGTTTCTTATACGCACTAGGTAAAGGCATCACACTTTTTCAATGCATTCACATTGATCATTTTGAGCCATTGCCGACGACCGAATATGACAATAAGTGTATGGTTGCAATCAAGTGTGGAGATAGTAAATACGTCATATTGAAAGCTATAGGAGACATAGGCACTGTTTCTCTACTAATTTTTATCTGTAAATTTATGACACATTGTGGTAAACCGGATCAAAATATAAGTGATCAGGGAACGGCATTTACAGCCAAAGATTTTACAGCATTCTGTAAAGAAAATGATTTGCACCTCGAGCCAACGGACAGATCGAGCACGTTAATAGAGATATATTAAAGTGTAACCGCGATGATGCACGAATTAAAGGGTACAGATTGGGATCGGTGACTTTACGAAGTCCAGTGTGCAATAAACACTAGCCGGCACAAGGTGATGCGGAAAACTCTGTATGAAATAGTCTTTTATTATAAGTTTTCGGTTTATTGTGACATTGAACTCACCAGAGAAATTTGCAAGGTTAAGACACTGTACGGAACAATGGAGTCCGGTTATTGAATTATTGCGTAAAAGTGAAGATGTTCTTATTGAGCGACTTAATAAGAAACGAATAAAAGCGAAGGAATATATTTTGAATTAGGTAACTTGGTACTAGTAAAGAGCAAAGCACCGGCAACAGGCGAAAACCGTAAATTGCTGCGAAAATATCGAGACCTGTACGAAATCGGCGTTGTACTCGAAAACCATCGATATATGGTACGAGATATCGAAGGACAAGAACAAAATCAAAAATCATATGGCGGCATTATCGCAGTGTACGTGTTAAAATTTGTAACGAACGCCAATAATTATGTAAATTGTAGACAAACACGTTCTAGTATAACTGCGAAAGGTGTGACGAACATAGAAATGTCCGTATGATTGAGATTTTTAAAAGCACTAAGAAAAAGAACGGTGTTTGAAGAAGCGAAGGAGAGGGAGGAAGAGGCACGTGATGTGCGATAGATGTATTTGTTAGTCCGTATAAATGACTGACAGTGAGAAAGTAGGAAAGTAGAGAATAGGAAGCGTTGTGCGTGTAAGTGCCGCGTAAGGAAGGACATTCCATAAGTCGCGATAATGTATATACGTATAATAACTTTCCTGTACAATTTAATTAATAATTCATCATTACAGATTTGTTACACCAACATAGTGAAAATGTCTCTACCCTAACATCCTTAATCGTAGAGCGTAGGCCTGAAGTGCACCTATTCTCACCACGACGGTACGATCGATCTTATAATCCAAATCGCGAGTAGAATACGCATCACTCCAATCAATCTTATCCCAGGATCGAACAGCTTATATTTTGGTCCTTCGAGCCGGATAGAACACTATTGAATAATAAATAATTTTCTGTAGAAATCAGTGAAACCGTTTATATACTTTAAAGTAAATCGTTGTAATAATGTAAATCAAAAGCTTATAAGAATTTAGGTCATTCATTTTTTCATATTACCATATATATTATAGAATTCATTTTATTGATATCGGCTACATCAGACTTTACTCATTATCGTTACTTTTTCTTTTGTACAATTAATTGATTTTACAAATAAATTACTCGTATAAGCGAACGCAGGATTAATATATTTATAAGAACGATTTTAACAGAAACATTCTTGAAAATAAAGTGGTAAATGAAAACTTTATGAGATGTGAACTTGACGATCCTTTTCATCTTTTTCTCACAATCTTATACTTGTACTGTACGAAGAGTTTGTATTTACATTATTTTTTGTTCAATTGTATACCTTTTTAAGCGTTTACCTTGCAAACTTTAACGGAAAATAAAAAAAACATACGAGACCCTTTAAATTACCTCTTAGCCCGTAATAGTTTATTCCATATATAGGGTGTTTTAATATTTACACAAAAAGTCATTTTTATAGAAAATACAGGTTTATAATGTAGGATGTACTTTATTTTTAAGCCTACGATATTTGAACCCCTAGTATATAAGTTTTATCTAATGCGTGAGGCTATGTGGATGTAGTCTTAATGCGTACGTTGTAAAAGTCTGGTGTGCCTTGCAAGATTCGGTAGGACCGCTAAGTGAGGCGAAGGGCGGTGATCGCGAGAAAAAGAAAGGCAGTCCTAGCTTAGCCAAGAGAACGATAGGTCATGAGATTACATCATGATTTGTACGCGTATGAGTTTTATATTTCCGTTGTATTTCCTTTATTTAATAAAGTATACACTCACAAAAAGGTTCCTGCAATAATTAGCACTTGGCATGCGTGTTTGCCGCGGTCTTACGCGTGCAGCGGACGTTTTTTTCGTGAATCTCGCGAACGTCTTGCCATTCAGTATAGCCTATTCAGTATACAATTCAGTCTTACCAATACAGAATAAAATCCAAGTGTGATTATTATATTGAAATGCATCTATATTAAATAGAATAGTCAGTATACATGGTGATCGAGTATTAAAGTGTGTACACAATTTAGTCATAACCAATACATAATCAAGAATTTATAGCAAAAACCAGAGACTTTTTCAAATTTATGGGACTAATTCAACTATCGTTTTAAATAATATGATTATTAGTATTTAATGAAAAGGAGGGTTGGGGGAGATATTTATATCAAACTCAAATATTTTCATAGTGGCAACACAGAGTACAGGTATAAAATTATTTTAGTTTTATTATTTACGTTATAACATGTTTTATTCAAATATCTGAATATATGGGCTATGTGCTATATAAATATGGTGTATATTTTATGGAGTACTACAAATTTATGAACCAACCGCCGGTTGCCGACTTTGGACTTACAATACAAATGGCTAAATATTTTACTTTTATATATTACCACCAGAAAAATTATACAGCAATAGGTTAAATAAAGGATTGGACAGCGACCGTGCGAACGTCGTGCGAAGTGTTTTCACAATAGTTATATCAATACTATACATGAACACAGTATTATACTTCACAATATTTATATGGACAAACACTTAGGTGAACTGTTAGTATGGGGATAGTGTGCTTACGTGCGCGCGCACATGTTTGAGCATGTGAAAGATGCTGGTTGATTGTGAGTGCATCTGTCAGATATTTTTTCTGAGTTTTATAGGCAAGGAAAAATAATTTATGCGAATAGAATTGGTGATTTATAGATTTGAGTGTAAATTGTAAGCCTGGAATTGAATACTCTGATACATTTATTTCTGCAGGAAAGCTGATTTCATGTTATTAACTATTGTTTGACGATTACTTACAAATAATAACAAATCCCATCCCTCTCTATGAAGCAAATAACAAGTATCATATGCAAAAAAAGTAATAAAATTTCGTAACACTTGCTACATGAAGATAGTTCTTCCTGCACATCACTAGAATGTTTAAACAGACAGTGCGCAATGTGCGAAGTACGGTCAAGCATTTAACTTAGAACTGCTTCGTATGCAAATGGATAACGGGTTGCAAACGAGTGGCATTTACTCTGGCGCATAAAAGTATTCCAACGGGGATATGTCCATGTAATTTAGATATGTGCTATTGTATTTCGGCATAAATATGTTTTGCATGTAGTAAGCAATGTTAAAAAAGTATATGAATGTAAAACATGTATGGATGTGTTAGTTATATTACATTTCACTAAAATATTTGAACTTTGTAACATCAACACGATGTGAATATTGATGTAGTACTTTAAAGAAAATGTCTTTTTCAGTTCTATTGTGAAATTGGGTTGTGGCTAATATATTACAAGATATTTCAAATAAATGGTAGTAACAGAGAATTAATAATGAATGGATAATAGTATAATATAATTTCACTTTTTCGGGGTAAAGAAAGATGCATGAGTTAAGATAATTCAGAATAGAATATAATATAACTATATTTATAGATAACATCATTCATTCTATATTGCGGAACCATAAGTACGCATACTGTACAATAATTTGACCATAATTTTTTACTGGAAAACTTTAAATAATAAAATGTTTAAAGCCATGTTTTGCAACTTTCTTTGATACTGGGGACCGAAGTAAAAGATTTAACACGTTTGCAACCAAACTATGAGTATAATTCTTAGTTGATATATAAAATTTGTAAATTAATTATAAATATACTATTGTCGTGGCGTAAGAGCTGAGATAAGTATCGTTGCACAGTTGCTATTCGCTGAATCCTCATACTTAGGTTGTTGAGATCACAAGTTGTAGAGGAATAGAATCCCCGTGCTTCGTAGAAGTCTGCCAAACCCCACAATTTACTGCTTCTGCGTAATACGATCTTATCTATGTTTATATCAATGCTTTCAGGCACGTTACTTACTTCATACTTTCTTACTCAGTCTTAACATCTCTCGTCTAGTGCCTTTATTACGCGTTCGAATTAATGTGTGTAGCCGCTCAGCAAATATTATGCTTAAGTGAAAAATACGTATGAAGAAATGTGTGCAATTTTCGATCGTCCAATTAGATACGCATCCCTTAGATCGGTTTTCTTGGGATGCATCAACAGTACTGACAGGGGTGAAGGCACTGCACTTCTTTTGGTGCACGTAAATGAGTTAATCGTAGTTTCATATGCCACCCAGATGACAGTGAAGTGACATTCAAAATAATTTCAAGGATTTTATTTTATCATTGACATATGATCTTTTTTTAGTCATTTTTTTTACCTTTCATAACGATGTAATTAATTTAGCTATTCAACGTTAGTGAGAGATCCCATATTATTTTTTGAATAAATGCAGACGACTGTCCAATTATATTTCTACCCACAAAAATTGATAGAAAATTACAGATGGTCCTTAATTTAAGGAATGCCTAATGGGATCTACGTTTGTTGTGTTTCACGATGTACAGTAATAGCACGCAACTACGCTTGAAAACTTTAGGATTTCGTTAATGGAGTATATTCGTTTAACCATCACCACTTTTTCCATTTTATTCGGTAAGTGGTATTAATACCGGCGCATTCCGGAAACTTTTAATGGTTGACAAATAATGGCATATGAAGCAGATAAAGTTATGTTACAAAAGTGATGGCTGTGCCGCGTACTGGCTATAAAAAATTCCTTACATACAGCGCGGTTGCCTAAACATGGTGAGATTTGTACACCTCGCACGTCCGTTTTTTTTCTGTTACGTTACATCAGACACTTCAGTGAATACACATAAAATTTCGCATGCGAAAAATCTGAAGTCGTATAGACGAACATTTGGGTTCGTGTTCTTATCATGGTTGTGCGTGACGCCTGAGCAGAAATAAAAGCTGCACATTGACATATGGCGTGGAATCCGGTTCTGTACAATAGCAAAGAAAGTGATGTGCTTTGTCGAGATTATCACGCTGCTTTATATAACATTTTAATTATTCTCCACGAAATGATACTTGCTGCTAATTGCTTATTGAATGCGCACAAACATTAATACAGATCGCTAGAGATATTTTTATGAGTTGTACCACCTTGTAATTAACAGTTTGAAACTAAATATCGTTAAGTTTATAATCATTTGTAATATGGGTATCTAAATTTTTTAGTAGTATACATTTTGTTTGTAGGTATTTTGTTACCCATTCGAGTACTGTTGTCAAGTTCGACTGATTTCTCAAATTCAGCTGCGTGATGCGGAGCCTGGGTCCTTATGCTGCTTACTAATTTTCAAAAATCCGATTGCAACATGATGTTGTATCAATTTGAAGCATCGAATATACATGTATGTAATAAAATATGTTGATAAAAGTAATGGTTGACTAAAAAGGTTGAAATATTATATGTACTAGAAACTGAAGGGAAAAGCTGGAAGGGGGAAGCGGAAATGTAGGAAATGGTGAAAATAAGGGAAGAAGGAAAGTGATGGATTTATTAATACTTGGGGGTTTGTGTTTACTACAAATGAGTAACACTAGAGAGAGAGAGAGGGGGTGGAGAGGGGTAGAGAGGGGGGAGAGAGAGAGAGAGGGAGAGAGGGAATTAATTATTATACGCCGCGAACATGGAAGAACAAGCTTCTGCAAGCTTCTAGAAGGTAACAAAAAACAACCGTGAAAAACACTCAAACATCCTCAAGGCCATAATACCCTGAAGCGCCTATATTCGTATCCGACGATGAAGATTCTCTAATAGAAAGGAAGGATTTGATAAGATAGTGGAGGAGTGGAAAAACAGAGACAGGGAGGAGAGGTAGCAGAGGATAGAGGAGGCAAGGTGCAACAGCTGGTACAAGGAAGTGAGGGTAGAAGGAATATCTGGATATTTAAAGGAGGGATGGGGAGTGAGCAAGTGGAGGAGGGTAGCGAGATGGGAAATCGGGAAAGAGGGATGGGGGGGGGCATTGGGTAGAAGTAGACGGGTGGAAGTGCTGGATATGCGACGAAATAGAGGAGACAGGGGTGCAGGTTTGGGTGGGGGAAGGAAAGACGGGGACTGGGGGGTGGAAGGAATAGAGGGGGGTTAGTAAAAGACGGCGGAGAGGATGCTGGGGAGGGGAGGGGGAGGGAGAAGGGTGGTTGAGAGGGGTACAGAGTAGTAGGAGTGAATTGGGCAGGGGTGAGCAAGGGAGAGTGAGGATGAAAAAGGTGCGAGGGGAAGCGGAAGTCCGAAAGTAGCGAGGAAGGGAGGAAGAGTGAGGCTGAACGGACGACTGTGAAGAGACTGACACACAGTCCGAGGGAGAGGAGAGGTAGAGATAAGTAGAAATGTAATGTAGGATAAACGTAGAGTAAGAAAGGAGAGAAGGAAGCTGGAAATAAAGGATCTGTAAAAAATTGTAATCTTGAGGGAAAAGTTTAAGAAAGACATTTATACATACATACATACATATATCATATATAAGAAACTATTGACTATTAGTAAGAAATTAGAACTGAGTTTAGTATGAGCATTCTATTTCTTAACAATACGCTACCTCCTACATCGTAGCTTTTTTTCTACTTTCTACAAAAGTGAAATTTTTTGTCGTTTCTCATAAATATTTTTATCTATAAAACTGAACGTATGTCTAGGGTACACAGTCTTATATACGAAATTTGCTGTCCTACTTTGTGGGCGTGGTTATGGATTTTCCCCTCTTTTGTAGGTGGTAGATGGGTTATTCTTATCCCAGGTAGTCATTCTAACTAATATAACATAATTAGGTTTTGAAACAATTAGTGATTCCTCGCTCGATGACAGCTGATACAAAATTATATTAAAAATACGGTCTTTTCCAACCAGCAAATGATATATTGATTATTGTTACGTTTCGGCACTAGCTGCGCGTCCTCTTCAGACAATCACCGATAAATTGCGGTTGCAATAACTATCAAGCGCTTTACATTTGACGGTTCTTGGGTATTTTTACGGAAGTTAATATCATGTAATAAAGAAGTTTCTATAATATCTAATAATATTATATAGTTTCTATATAAGTATCAAAATGTAGCAGAACCAAATAGTGTGAAAATATCCATGACACTGATGACAGTGCAGCGAAACCAATGCCAAAACCTAACAGTAATCCATATATCATTCATTGGTTGGAGAAGACCGTATTTTTACGTGACCATATCATTTTGAATAATATACGATAAGAACTCGTGGGTATTCTCATGCTTGATTGAATGTATAACACGAAGGTAAAGTTTTATCACGCATCTTTTTCAAGATCGGAGGGATTATTGGTAGAGATGAAAGAATTAGAAACACATTCTAAAATAAACTTTATAGAATTCATAATAATATACAAAAAGAATACTGCAATAATATTCGACTGATTTCATAAATCAACATTTTCGGGGAAATATATCAAGTTTATCTCACCACCATGCTTACCAAACCGTTAGCGTGGTTAGTAGTTTGGTGCGCAGAGCGATATGAACGTTAGACACGCTAGATATCATTAAAAAATCATGATTTTATCACATACATTTAAAGAAATAGTTACTAAAAAGTTGTTCTTAAAAGATTTAACAGCTCGACCATTAACCTTTTAGGTACGACGAGCCACTATAGTGTCTGTCGCGGATGTTGTCTCTCAGGACGACGCGCTACTACAGTGGCACACTCTAGTAGCTCATTCGCTCATCGTTTAAATTAAATAGTCGTCTTCATGTGCATCGCTTCAAACTTCTTTTGTCTTCACACCAATTTAAAACAATGTTAACAGCTGTAACGATTTTACAAAGTGTGCTACGAAAAAAATTCAAAGTAGTTCAAGAGAATAAGTACAACGAATTCTGCTAGGGAAGTGGCAACATATTATATTAATTGTATCGGTTCATTTTTTCTTTACATATAGTGCTTCAATGTGATTAATCGCAATATGCACTGATAAAATGCACATTTTTCACGCGTTAATAAAATTATTTTGATATGTTCTATATGTCATTAATTTCTTCAAACCATTATAATAACAATGGTATTATTGAAGAAGTGATCACTATCCATATTTATTCTAATTATGTATTTTTACTATTTTACTACTCCCAAACTCTGCTGTGCCGAGAAATATTTTCACGCAGAATTCTGTCGTATCTTAGAGATTAATAATGAATACATATTAGATAATAACTCTATATTTATTCCGATTCCATTTCTTGACTTTATTCAAGCAGAATAGACAGAATTAAAATAAAACACATCTCTAGATGTGCTTCAATTGAAATTCATAACCTCAATCATATCACAAGATTGAGTAAATACCAATAAAATAAACGCAATATCAAAAATATAATATATAATATTTATTGAAAAGATAGTGACAATAGTTATATAAACTGACGTTGGTAAAAGAAAAAATAAGCATGTGTATCTCTTTCCTGCATGTATCCACGAACGTTCCTTAATTTATCGGAGGCCATGGTGTATTCCTGGCTGAATGATTGTCGCTGGATGGCAATGTTGGGTCATCTGGTTCGTAAGCAATTGCTGCTTCCAGATATGGTGGCGTTTCCAAAGGCAGGTCATCTCCCCGTACGAAGTTCTCGGACGGCGACTAGTTGAGTGGCAGCATATCACAGCATCGAGAATCAAGGATCGCAATTTGAACACTCGCGATTTGACAAATACCATGCATATTTACTAACTGAATAACAAGAGGTGGTTATGTACAAGTCGCTTACTGTAACAGAACTTCTAAAATTTGAAATAAATATTGGCTACCTCTAATTTGAAAGGATTGCCTATTGAAGGGTACTGCCGTGTAGTTTTCATATAAGTCTTTTTAATTGGATGAACGTCGGTTGTTTAACTGGCATTGAGATGTCACCTTGCAGGGATGGTGCCGGAACAGTAATGTGGAAGGACTTGTTGAGAGTTTCTCCCCGTTTTAATTAATTTTGACCTGCGCAAGGGTTCGTCCACTAGATGTTTTATGGTTATTTCGCTGTTGCCTTTATTTGCTCCTTGCCTCCTTATCCTTCGATTAAGTTTTTGATGCGATAATAAAACATTTGATGACCACTTGTTCAGGCGTACTGTACTGTTAACACCTAATAAAGGGCCATAAGACAATCCAAACGCAAATTTGCAACTCTCATTAAAAAACAATATATACAATATCCAAAGCATCTTGACAGTTGGCGCAAAACCCCATCATCTATTTAATTATATTAACCATTTTGGAAATTCATAAATTCTCGAATACAAACCGTAATATCCGTAATCACTCACCTCAGAAATATTATAAATAAAAATAGGGCATAATAAACTTACGAAATGATATCTGGTATTTAAACCCAGTTTATAATAATTTGTTAGAAAATTTTAAATCACTAAAAGTTTATAATAAATCTTGTTTGTGTTTGAGCTCATTACACTGCCCTTCCCCCACTCCCCTCATCAGTACGTAACACTTTGTTGCTTTTAATGATTAAAGCATGTCTACATTATCTATCCACGATGGCATTAAAAAATAACTTTGGTCACTGTTGTTTCGTCTCTCAATGACAGCCCGTATCTAAGCCCGTTCGTTACGAACGATAACAATGAAAAGATTCGAAAACAACACAACTATCATTTCCAGTAGAAAGCAGCAACACTGTCATAGAAGTATATCAATTTATATAATTATTATTAAATGTAACGCAAAAAATTGTACACATCCATTTTTCACTTCGGAAGATGTTGTCTATTCCATTTAATCCTGATCGTTTTCATATTCAAACTTTATTACAGTTACATTGAATCGATTTAACTTTAGCTATTTTATTTTCTATCTTAGCCTACACACCCTACGATACATGCTTTCAAGTATATTATTATATTTTCACAAAACATTATTATGTTTTTTCCATAAGAGATAAGAAACTATGGAATGCAGTATTTGTATGTATAACCGATAAGTGGTGACAAACCTATGTGGCAAGGAAATGCCTGATCATACAGACAGCAGGGAAGTACTAAAGTCACGGGCAGAAAGGCAAGATTGTAAGGACAGTAAGAATTGATAAGCAATAGCGAACGATCGAAAAAAGAAAGCGGAAAGGAGCAGTTTTTATACTGGGAAGCAAAAGAGAAAATCCTTAATAAGAAAGTAAGGGTAGAAAGACTAAGAAAAGAGAATACATAAGGAAGTGAATGTGAATCAGACTAGGATTACTTAGTAATTAATATATTATATATTATTTTGAAAGAAAGGAAAGCGGAAAGGTTAGTACAACGTATATTCACGACCTTTCTCTGACGTTTCTGATCCCTCTAATTCACCCCCTTACATTTCATTCTTACCAATTATCCGTCCCATCTGAGAATGGCTATTTGCTAAGACCACATATTCAAATTGTCGTTCAAATTGAAATGCATTGCAAAATTGGACACGTTTTTTAAGGTCTCTTGGATGATAAAATATATAAAAATAGTATACCGTACTATGGAAATTTATTTATTTAAATAAAAAGATTCAAAACGACACATCCATTAAACTGAACGCCGCTTCGACACTATGTAATGGATTCTTTGACACTTAGAAAATTTCAATGCTATTCGCTGATTCTCTACGTATAATTCTCTATACAAGACTCTACACGACTCCTATCTTCCACACAGTCTAAAAGTAATATCCATAGCAAAGAAAAATATTACAAGTACGGTGATAACCATTTCCTGCTTACCCCTTGTCGTATAATGACAAATGAAATTCTTAGAACAGGATCCGGGATAAACGTGGAAATTGCGAGGTACAGTAAAAGTTCCATTAAGGTCGCACCTGGAGCTTCCTCAGTCAAGTCGCAGTGTTGTTCTTACGTCTATGCTATTTACACCCTACACCTATGTTATCTTTCTCGGAGCCAGTTACGCGTGTGATGTGGCAATAGGGTATATGACGCGGCTCCTTTGAGAGGTGCACGATTCGATTCTAAACGCAATGATATAGATTTCTTAGATTAACTTTTTTTTTATCTTAAATTTTGTTTAATATGTTGGTGTGATCTTTGCGATAAAAATGAGAGCAAACACGATATAATTACGACCATATTTACATATTTAATATTTATTTCACAATAGATTCTATTTTATTATATTTTCGATTATATTACGTAATATGTGTTGTTATTCACACTTAAAGTAATAATAGGAAGATATTTTTAATATATTATAAATTCAACATGTATAAAGTAATACAACATTTTACATTAAATTATCTTTACCATGAAATGATATGTATGTAAATATATGTTTAAAATAATTTCAGAAAATTCCAAGTGGAGAAGGAGACGTACTTTCCCGTTCATTTTGGTACGGGTATCTATTTCATTATTATTACAGATTAGGTACCTCTAAGTGTTTATCTACTACGTTTAGAACATCCTTATTTTTGTACGTATCAATCAGAGACGAATTGAGTTTCGTTATGCAGACAATAAAGAGCGAATAAGACCTCCGACTTGTAATAAAAGCATTTTATGCGTGCTATAACCGTGACAACGACATCCATGATCCAGTACAATTTCAAAATCAAAAAGTAACTCAGCTCAAATATCATACGAATGTTCTGAAAAATGTGAAAAAGTTAAAAAATTTTTTCCGGAAATCTTATGCCTATGTGTCTAATGTTGTATCAAATTTAGACACGTTACTTCGCCTACACGCGAATCGACGATGTCAGCTTATGCGTGTACGTTATTTGTTGAATGGTGTCTTTTTCCTCATCAAGGTCACTCAAGTGTTGTCTATCGCATCATTAACATCGCTCAAATAGATTCTCCTCTATCATTAAGATCGCTTAAATAATATCTCCTGAATCGTTCATGTCGCATCGTGCCGTATACATTCAGTGGAAATTATGAAAGCTTGGCATACATTTCGACATGTACACAATATTTTATGTTATTTTCAAGTAAGCCAAACTTGTAATTCGATTTAACAGTTAATAAAATCAATTATTGAATCAATACTAAATAAGTAAATATGATCGTAATTATTACGTATTTGTCTCATTGTGATCGACAACCACACCAACAAGTTAAAATTTAAATTAAGAAAGTGTAAAGAAGAAAGTGAATGACAATACTTTTTAGGCTGGCTTCTAATTGTCTCGTTTGCCACGCCTCGGGCTTAGCCAGTTCTGTTGTTCGAGGCCACCTTTGTTCGCTGTCTCCTTTGTTTGGTACGATACAAAACAAGTTTCACACTTGCGAAATGGTATCAGGTGCTTCGTTAACGTCACGAGAGGTATCACAAATTCCGACGTTAACAAAATGATTACTGTAGCCTCATACTAGTGATTACGATACAGTATAATTAATAGTCGCACAGCATTATTTCGACACGACTTTGAAACGAATTTTGTTTAGTGCTATAATAATAAAATAAAACAATAAAAATAAAATATTATTCGTCATTTCTTGTTGCTCTTCAATTTGTGAAGTTAAATTTAATTATAAATTGTTTAGAGAATTTTAAAAGGAATTAATTCATATAAAAAATAAAAATTTTCTTTGCAAAAGTATATAAGTGAAATTCTTGATACCATTGATATTATTGTTTTCAACAAGTAACACATTCGCAATGCGGATGTAATTGTAACTGTCGGGTATGTAAGATAATCGGTTGTGGAGAAAGAAGGTTATAAAAGTAAAAATACAAGCAGTCAATTGATAGAATCAAGAATTTAGAAACAAAGAAAACAATTAAACTAAGTATCTCGAAACGAAATGAGATGGGGGACTTACATAAAGTATGAGTATGATATAGAAAAATAATAATCTTGTGTTAACGAGATAATGATTTTTAGTTGCTAATAATAATTAAAGAAGAAATTATTGCATGGGGTCCATTTGCCCATAAATCTTTTCTTTTTAGACAAGATGTCATGTAACAGTAATTTATCAAAAAATCTTGATCTAGTCTAGTCTAATATGGGCACTTTCGTAATGATTGATTAAGAATTTCTAAGTGGAGACTCGTAATAATTAGAACGAAGAAAATGTGAAAACATGATGAACGTATGTTCCGAACGAAATTGAAACGATATGAAAATTAAAAGATTTGGAGACGGTACAAACGTGAAACGTAAATGATATGGGTATGATTACTAAACGAATTTTTATTCCGTTGGTGGCTGTACAAATGCATACATATATTACTCCCGTCCTCGAATAGTTGCAAGGATTACAGAGCTGAAAATTGATATGGATAGCAAAGGACGTCCCGCAATGACTAAGTATTAATTACCACATCAAAATGATATACATTGTAGGATTGGGACTCCGTAACATAAATAAGCGTTCGCGAGATAATTTAACCGAAGTGCCTAGGTAGCTTATTGGTTAGAGCAGTCGTCCGGAAAGCAAAAGATCCTGTCTTCGGCTCTCAGTTCAGCAAGCCAATGGCCCAGATTTTTCCACAGCGTCTACAATATTGCGTTGGAAAAATGAACACAGAGCGGCGATGATATAAGACTTCAATAATATGCCAATACACTTTGCACGCTTTTACGTCTACGGTGACTGTTAGTATGTCCATTAAAGAAAAGCCGATAAAAAGTAGATTTTTGAAAAGGGTTATAATTAAATCGCTTGAAAATAATTACACATGTTTTTAAACTGATTATACTCGAATACTACTATATATTGAATCATTAATTATACATCGTGTTATTGCATTAGGCACTAATAGTATGGAACGTCTGAGCAATTGGTCACTAGATATTTTATTACTCGACAGAAAACTCAACCAAAGGATGACCAGGCAGCAAGCTGGTCAAATGAACATAAAACATGCAATGAACAAGTACTTGCTAAGATAAAAACTAATCGAAATGCAGAAAAACTCTTAAAAAGACTTTCATCTTACGCTTGCAGCACCGCCCCATTAAAGTGGCATCCGTCAGTCGAATAACTGACGTTCTTCCAACTAAAAAGACTTCCATCGGAATAACACTCCAGTACATATCGATAGGCGATTACTCAAATTAAAGGTTACCAATAATTATATAAATTCTTAAAAGTTCTGTTACAGTAAGCGACTCGTACAAAATCACCAGTGCTATTCAGTTGGTAAATAAATACTTGATATTTTGTTATATCGCGGGTATTCAAATATCCATCCTATTAAGTTTAATTATAAAAAGAGAGGGAATGAGAACAGATGAGAACGAGAAAGGGGGAGGGGATACGTGCTTATCTTTCTCTGACCCCTGACACGTGGTTATAAGTTGAAATTAACTGATGTTTTATGAAATGAATTAAAGCTTAAAATAATTTAATTTATAACTATTTCATTAATTTTATCAACATTGAATTACGTAACGTGGATATAAGTTCGTCGTCGCTCTGAATCAAACTCAACTTGTGGGAATTCTATATTACAATTAGCATCACGGATTACCTATTTGAACATTTCACGATTTTTGATCATAATGCAAAACGTTTACAATGATAGTAACAACGACAAAGGACTGGCGTCGATTGTCGCTGGAGTTCATCGTAAACGTCAAGCTCCTACCCGCCGTCAATTGAATGAACAAGTAAAAGTTTATTCTTTGTCACAAATCAGGAAGCCCTAAAGCGACGCGTCGGCGATTTTACCCTAATGATCAAGATTAGTGTATCTATGATACATTTCCATCTATCTTATGTATAACACGCGATATCACTTCCTCCCTCCGTTTTGTGAAACCTTTTAGAAATTGGTACTCTTTTAGAGGATTCTATCGCAAGTGTCTATGCCTGTTTGTTGTGGAAATTTCCTATTGTGTAGTTTATAGTATCTCAACTTTGCACTATACGTCGAGTTCCGAGCTATAAGACATAATGTTGAAAAGCAATATAAAAGACATGTTTAAACATCAATAGAAAACTAGCAGAAGAGTATTTTTTATATTTGGAATTAAAGCGTTTTTTAAAAAGTAGATGTAGGGGGCCAAAGAGGCTTGACGATTTTATACACTTCATTTGAAGGAAAATCATCATCTCTCTGGTTTATGCACTGTAGTGCATATAGTAAATATTTTTTATAAATGAATCTTCAGAGTTATTGCCCAAGAGCTATTTTTATGGGAGTATTTTTCATATGGATACAAATTCACGGCCATTTTAATTTTCTAACAGAACTTTAATGTGAGAGGAATATATTAATAAAAAAACTCAAGCGATAAAAGAAATTAATTATTTTGATCAGCATTTGTGATTAAAGATCTGTGTTATGAAACATAAATGACAAAATACGGCAATAGAGAAAAAAAAAGTGAAAACATTAAAGAAAACGAAACTGAAGAAATTATAATAGAAAAAGGGTAGGTTTAAAAATATTTGAAACGATTTTTCTGGGTCGGCACTAAAATCATTTCAGAAGAAATTTCAGGAATTTTATAAATAGGGATGATACGCAGTTCTTATAAGAATTGTTTAAATTTGTATGTGCGAGAGTGTGTATACGCGCGTATGCATCTATGTGTAAAAATATCATGACTAGTGATAATAATATTGCAAGAGCATTTTTTCAAAAGACACACGCGCTGTTACTTTGTCATAGCGTGTACCGAAAAAAGCGATACAGGGACGATAGCGTTCGCGTTGCTCGAATATTAAAAAGAGCCATATTGGACGCTTGTGCCACGTCTGGCTGTGTCTGAATATCTGTCCGTTGAATAGTTTTTTAAAAATAAAATTAATGTTATAATTACCATTAACATGTGTTTTTCTGACTCAATCTGTACGTGTCCACACTTTTCTGTCTGCCTGCCTGTCTGTCTGTCTACTGTCCGCCCCGTCTGTCCGTTGGTGTTCGTAAGTGTCTGCTTCCATTTGCCCGTTCGTCTTTAATATTAGAACTACCAAACCAGTCAAAATGACTGGTCAGTCCTTTATTTAAAAAATCGTAGTACTTTATAACGATGTCTTCTTTTAGATTTTCCATGATTTTCATGTAGTATTTAGATCATCATGTTGATTTACTGAAATTTTCTTTTACTCTCCCCTTTTTTTTAATGATTCTTTTAAAGATTTCTAGTGTTCAACGGTCGCCTCTTCTTTCAGTTTCCTCTGTCTGTTTTTCCGTCTTACAATATAATATGCAACATAGGACAATCAAGTGGTATTGATTTTGAGTGTGGAGGCTACTTGACGATTTCTTCGGCTTCACGCATTTACCTCTGGGACATTTTAAATTTATGCCGATATCATTTGCATTTACGACTTTTCAATTTCCTCGAACGACTCTACAATGTCCATCTGTGTATCTTTTTTTCTGCAAGATCTTCTTAAGAAAATTTCATTTTTTTCCTTTGCATGCAACTTTTAAGGCTGTTGGTCTACGACTCATCTTTCAACTATGGTGCACAGTAATAGGATATGTCCAAACAAAATCTTTTATTACTTTATACGGATGTTACTTTTAACTGTTTATACTTATGTTACTGTTACTGTTTATATAAATATATATTATATATGCTGCCTATACAAAATTTCATTTTAGAACCAAACATTATTTAATTCAATTATGCTTTTATCATTTGAAGAAAAATTTAAATAAATAAATAAAAATTACATTTTCCTCGTACAATATTATATTCTACGAACTTACTAAAACGAAAAGGATAGGATTCCACAAAGAATATACAAACGAGTTATGAAAACCTTATACAAACTATTACGATTGTGAAAATTGATTCCTAATATTGCGATATGATGATTTTAATTTGTCTGCCAAGCTTCCTTTTGGGTGTCTAATTGTAGTGAATGGTCAACTCATTCGCAAGTTAATAGCGTAGGACTGTGAAAATGGTCTGGTGTGAGAATGAGTAAATATTTTAGACAGTATAAGTCGTGCGACCGAAGGAAGAATGTTTAGCGTATAAGGGGGTGAAAAGAGAGCGGTTGGGACAGAGCGTTTGGTGCAGTTTTAGGTGACACATGGTTTTGAGGCATGTCCGCGAATGATGTTTGTGTGAATGTATACGAATAAGTGGGGGTGCGTGCAGAGATCTTGGAGAAAAAGGGCGTGATCCAGAGAGTCACAGAGGATGAAGCACACAGCGCAGCGTACAGAGTCAGAGACACGGACCACAGAGTACTATGTCAGAGTCAGAGAGCAGAGTACAGAGTATAGAGTTAAAGTATAGAGTAGGAGCTGAGATTTAGAGAACAGTGAGTGATTGTTAGAATGCCAGAGTAGATGTAAATTACTTGTATCATGGCAAAAGTAATTAAGTACGTTTATTTATAAGCACAAGTCCCTGGCAAAAAGATGTTTGAACCCTATCAGCGCATGATAATCCAAATACATTCCCCAGAGTGGACATAAATTTATGAACAGTGGCACAATACATTGCAGTAACTTCAAACAATGGCTATGGAACAGCATTGCGCTGGTTCAAGTAGTTAAGTTTGTTTTATATTAATAAAGTTGATTTTTGTTAAAAAAAAAAAATAATATAGACAAGAACTAATGAACTACTCATGTAACTGATCGCAGTTCTGAAGAAATTAAGTGCAATACCAATATCACTTAATATGCTAAATCACCATTGGAGGATAATCGACATTTAACCTCTTGAGCACAAAAATGAGAACACGTAGCCGTAGCGGCAGAGCCGACATGCTTTATCTCATATTGAACATTTTCATCCAGATGTTCCGCTTTAAGGTACGAAAAATGGTAAGGTGTATAATTCGGAGTAGCTCTGTATATACAAAACGTGTTTTATATCAAGGGTGTGTTAAGGCCATTTGATTTGATTAAGGATGCACCGTGCTCCTTATCTTATTTTTAGATCTATTAAACGCACACAGATGTTAGGAATAAACGGCTAGTAATATTAGTGGTTGGACCTAACACTAAAAGCATAATATTTCGTCCACAATCATCATTTTACAGAAACTTTTACAATGGGTATTACCGCGTTTATAATATAATGCGAATATTACAGTTACGTCGCAACATAACAGGTTGGAATTTGTCAATGTCTTTTTGATCCAGATAAAATGGCATAGATTTTAACTATAAACCTTGTAGATTTACGTAAAAACATCGATGACTAAAACTGAAATATCGTTTATTAACCTAAAGGATACATAGCTGGTAAGTTGTTTCACAAAAATGTACGTACCAGCAAAACCCTACTATGTTTTGTAATGAAAACATTGCAATAATGATTGCCAACGGATCACTTGATAGGCCAATTAAAGTTTGGTTGCAAATGATACATCGGATAATCGAATGAGCCATAAAGAATTTCTTGAAAAAAAGCACTTAGTTAATTATTCCATGCTTCTAATGTGCAGGTCTTCCGTTTTAAAACCTTTGTGTATTTCATGTCTTTAGACTTTTTCGTCGGATGCTTTTATAATTAATTAAGCAAAGTCCGACAAATTTTCTACTCGGGGATTTGAATGTATTCGTCATTATAAAAACGAATCATTGGTACATTTATGAAAAAGATTACATGCTATTAATGATATTCTATTAGTATTATCCATCTCTTGTAATCATTTAGCTTAATGAGGGATCTAATATTTTAACAGTGCTATGAGCATTATTTTATAGTTCAATCGTTGTATTCCTAATTTTATTAATTTTAATATTAGAGCTACTAATCACTAGACAATATAACTAGATATCCTACAATTATGTACGGAAAAAGGGCACAAAGGAGAGAAATACTTAATTTTGTTTAATAGTTATGATATTTCGTGAAAATAATGAAAATTGTTTAGTAATATACTGTCGCAAAATCGGAGAATTATTTAATGTAAATGTGAGAGACAGAGCGCCGAGTGTAGCATAAAAATAATCTATCTCAATCATAAGGATGATGTAAACTTTGATATGGTCGTCGCGTCCTTCATCGTAAGAAAACATATACAAGGTGCATAGGAATTTTGAGTGCCCTAAGCCCTAGAACGTGTGAAAGTGTGTGTGTGTGTGTGTGTGTGTGTGTGTGTGTGTGTGTGTGTGTGTGTGTGTGTGTGTGTGTGTGTGTGTGTGTGTGTGTGTGTGTGTTGGTATGTGAAAAAATGCGTGGTTGGGGCACTGTCTAGGGCATTGCGAAGACAGTCATCATTAAGAATCAGTCGCGAGCACGTAATGGTTACGAGTTGTCGTAACAGCAGTACGATCGAGTTTTTTTTCGTTTAAAGATAAAATTTACAGAAATATACTATCGTTATCTTTAGCCATCCGGCAATTGGTGTAATCTCTTTGCCCCCCCCCCCCGCCCTTTTCTCTCTATCCCTCTCTCCTTTATTACCCCTCTCGCCCTCTCCCTCCCTCCCTCCACTCTCTCTACCTCTTTCCCTCTCTCCCTCTCTCCCTCTCTCTTTCTCTCCCTCCCGACAATATACACCATACACAAACTCCCTTCCTACATAGTTCAAGCCTTGTAATTTCATCCATTTTAGTAGTTCTAACTATACCTAATTTTTTCAGAGGAATATTTAGTCTCTAAGTTTTTCGTATTCGTCAGTTTATCGTACTGGTGAAACAGATTTTTAGTATATTTCACTATAATTTAGGATTTAATCCTCTTTTTGTAATAAACAAAATTTCAGTAATTATCCAAATAATATATGAACTTGCAGCATATATCAAAGATACTTTTTCGTCATTCCGAAAGAAAAATATCTCAAATTAACCATTTTTTTCTTAGTGTTATACGACGATATAATGATAAAGACTACACGATGTTGACTACACGATGTTTCTTACGATATGATGTAAGGTTGGATGTAATTTCTAAAGTAAATTGGCGAACTAACAGTCAGAGCTAAGACAAGAATATATATTGCGGGTGTTGTATAATTACACATCTTAGGAAGATATTGCTTCGTGTGTATTATATATTGATTTTATTATATGTTAATATTTTTTTTTAAAATTATTTTTCTGTTTTGAATTGGGTATGAAGGCATACGTTATTAAAACAGTGGAAGAGATATTACGCATTCAGAATGAAAAATCCTCCCAAAACGATAAAATCAGAGGTTCAGACATTAATACCCTAAATAGCTTGCTGAACTGCAAAGAACACATACCACACATGGATTGGCTTCTGACAAAGAAAATTAAGGACGCGAGAGCATTCTTAAAAGATAACACCAACATTCTCATCACCCGTGCAGATAGGTGCAATATCACAATAGCCCTAAACAAAGAGAAATATATCGCAGGAATGGAGAAATCGCTTAGTACAATCGACACATACAAAAAAATACAAAAAGAAACCTCTTACGACCATGAATTCATCTTTACGGGTCGTGCTTAATAGATAGGTTCAAAAAGAAGTAATAGACAACACATCTCATAGATATTTATTCATTTCCGACCCTATCATGTGCCTATGGCGTTCCCAAAATACATAAAGCAAATGACCTATTACACATGATAGTTTGATTGAACTTTAATTGACCCTTTTTTAAATCCAATAATACTTATTATAAGCAGATTTTTGGTTCCCAATGGACTCTCCACTTTCCCCAATACTAGTAGACATCATCTTGCATGATTTAAGCTTTCCTCAAAAAAATTCCCATTTCAGCGCATTTTTTACTTCAGATATGTTTACGATATTATTACTTACATTCCCACAGACCAAATACTCTACAAGTATTCAGTTCACGCCACCCAAAACTAGAGTTTACCTCTCGGTATCGACATCGGTGTCATGTTCCTAACCTCACTTGATCGATGGTTTCTAATAATACATGGTAATAGTTAAATAGTTTCTAATAATACATGGTAATAGGTAAAACGAGCACCTATTTATACACTGTTAATAATTCACGATCTGAATTTTTGGAGTTAAAGTTCTGTCGATGAAATCGACATTTACGTGTAGGAAAAAATAACTTTGGCAACAGTTGTGTTCCTCATCTTCCCACATTCTTTCTCACCAACAGTCTTTCTTAGCTTTCGGCACTTATATCTACCTTCACGGGAGTCTTTGGCCTTAATCTCAATTACTACCCACAAAAAAAGATGGCCATGCTTTATTTAATCTTCACTTACACCATACTGTCATTTTATCTGCATACATCATAACCATTTTTGTCACAATTTCTAATATCATTGTATTGGAAGAGACCACTCATTTAAAATATACATATTTAATTCCGGGCAAAAAAGTTGTATCACTTGATGTTAAAGTAAGAGCAGTATCTATAGTAAAAAATCATTCGAAGTGAGGTTTAAGATTGTTGCGAAACTATCATGGACATGTACGATTCTTTATTTTTGGGTAAATAAAGCGAACCCACTTGTATAGTAAAAGCGACAACCGACCAAATACAGATTTTTATGTCAACCCCATAATGTATTATTCTTTCGACATATAAAAACTCTTCATAGCAAAATTACAGAATTATACACACTACAACACCCAACGAGAGTTTCATAATAAAGCTGATGCCATCAAAATTCCTATCATAGTCCCATGCATAATCAGTTATCGGCATTAATATTCCAAAGTATATTTTACGCGCGGTATGCAAAAAATTATTTACACGTAGATAAGTTTTTATGAATGTGAATCAAGTTTATTTTTCATTAATTATTAATGAAGAGAAATGCTTAGGCGATACAATTTTATTTTAACAAGCTTTTATTCAATGTGCTTGGTATAGAAAACTTATGTGCTTCAATGTTTCTTTGACGATTATTATCCAGCGTACTGTGAAGGGAGATTGTAAGAAGTTAAAAATGGGTGAGAAAGGAAGAAGAGTTAAGCAAATTTCGATTTTTAGCACCATTTTTAGCAATTCTTTGTAGGAACCGAATGTTTTGAGAACGAAGCTGTGTCATTTTGTTACGATTCGGGTGAAAGGTTCCTAAGAATTCCAGTGTAAAAAGTTTATTTTTAAGGTTTAAATGCCGTTGGCATGTGTCACGAATATAGAAATGCGTGTGCCGTGTATTCAAAGCGTGTGAAGTGTTTAGACATCGGGAAATGGTAGTCTAATAAAGAGTCGGTGAGAAGAGTCGAATATTGAGAGTAGAAGATAGAAGGTCGTATGTAGACAGTCGTGTGTTGAAAGTGTTAAAAACTTCTAAGCGTCGAAAAGTCGTTTATGTAGTGTCAAACCATTGTTTATTTTAGTCGATGTATCGTTATATTTAATTCTTATTTACTTAAACAAACTAAATCCCATATTCTGAACCGTCTAATTGCGTGTGAAAATATTTTCTTTGAAGAAATAAAATATTAGGAACAAAAGTGCGAATTAATGGATATTGTGGTATACAGATATGCGATCAAACTATTAAACTATTGTTTTGTCTGATTCAGAGGATACTATCAAGGTATATGATTTCAGTGTGCATATACGGCGAATTTTAACCTCGATTTTATCGTCAAACAAAAGCAAAATACTAAATGCTTCTGCAGATTAAATTGGTCTCAAAGTAATGCTATCGTTGTAAGAAAAAAAAATAGTTGTGCATACATTTTTTTTCTTCTGATCAACTTAATATTAAGCAAACCGTTCATCACATATAGTTTGGCAACGTGCAAATCCAATATTTAAAGCACTTACATCGAATAGTAGCTACAAAAATTACCATTGAATTATTGATAGTTGAAATAATAATAATTCGTCAACAATTTTGTTGTATTCTCATATGTACTCTTGTTCTTTTGAGCTTCTCATACTGTGCGTTTTGTGTGTCAAACCATTTTTTTAAAATCCTTTTTAATCATATTTTGTTACCGTATTTTGTTACAAATAGGCGAAAGTATTGTCTATGAGTATTACATAGTATTTATTTATTTTTATGTTCTTTTTTATTTTATCAAAGAAACAAGAAAAGAATTCAACAGAAAAGTATTGCATTCCATATAAACTATAATTATTATTAAGATTATAAAAGATAAAGTACACGGTTCTTGCGTAAACCAAATGTTGTTTACATAATTTATTGTCATGATTGTCTCATCGCGTACGTAGATAAAGTTAAAAGGTTATTCAATACTAGAATTAAAGAACATGGAAGTAATGTTAATACCAATAATCATTCAGTGTTCTTGACACATAGGATTGATAATAATGATTTCGATTTTTATAATATTAAAATTTCAAATAATGAACCTCTTTACATGTGCACATTGGTTTCAGAAATGCTGCATATAAAAACTACAGACCTCACTCTAAACTTACATAACGATACAATTAATTAAAATCAAGCATATGATACATTGTTTGAGAAACTTAAATATTCTTAACATGATACACTTAAACTAAAACACTTTTAGATTCCATAATGTTAAATTTAACACATTTCTTCCTAGCTTTGTATTTGTATGGCATACACTAGCTGAAATCGACTCTTTTTAGAATGTAATTTCACAATCGTTTGATACATCAGTGTCATGAACGATGTCATACGGCATGGTTTTTCATATTGTAACTATGACTTTACCGAGGTAATCTTGACATAACTTTTAGACGTACAATATTATAATTTTATATCTATAATGGACTTAGAACTTTTCTGAACTACTTTTTTTTAATTTTTTTGGCCGTATAGTTTTTTGAAATTTTTTACACATTCTTTCATATCAGGAAGAATTGTTACGGTTTTTATAATTCATAATCTATGTGATCCTTACTTTGTGACATCGGTAAACTGTGCAAGCAAAGAAGACTCGTTCTATTTCTGCGTTTTGCGTTGTTTGTAACCAAAGTTTTGGTGACTGTCTGCACAGAGTGCGAAACTTACATCGAAACGTAAAACGAATTAGTGCGCCATCTGTTAGCTGGAGTAGACCATTTTACATTATAATTCATGAATTAATTATTTTTAATCTAATCCGCTTTGGCTATATGTAAAACTATTCATCATCTTTCGTGCTCCTTGCAACGCGGACAGTTTTCAGAGAAAAAAGAAGTTGGTAACCTATGAACGTAACATTACACTAATATTATTTACATTCACATCAAACGAGCAACTTACTTGCGATAATGTTCAAATTTTGTTCCTCACCATAGAATAACATTCTACGCGATACATATAGTGCAACTCGTATGTTTTGAATCTTATTTTAACACAGTTCATCTTTGAGTGATGTTACCATGCTTTAGTGCAGACGTTGTAATAGAATAAATTTATTACACACAAAACTTGTTAATAGTTTACGATGTCAATAGTTTGCGCTAACTAACGCCAGTAACGTGTATGGCAGATGATAAAAAAATGAAATTGTGGTTTTTTGTTTACATTCTTATTTTTGTTATCCTCCTCGATACTTCCAGCAGAATACTGCGATAAGCTTTAGGCGATAATTTGCAAGGATACTTCAATTCGTAAAACATTTGCCCTCTATATACTAATGCAATGATATCCTCCAGTCAGCCATTACATTTTTTCTATGTTCACCTGCTGGGATTTTCCATTAACGACAGACCTGTTACGTTGGCTTGGATTTCCTTTGATCAGAATCGGGAAATTTGCACCAGGAAAGCCTTTAGCGCGCCGAGGCTATTAGAAAATCAGGTCACACACCGTGCAAATTGTTGCGCCGCGTATACCCACGTTTGTCCGGATATAAGGACACTTGACTGTACTGCCTAGCCGTGACCATTATTTTCACGGCGTTAATCGCGACATATGCGAGAGATTCACGTTTTCATTTCCAGCTTGGGCAATGCAACATACTCGTTTACCTCAATTCATTTTTCCCGCATAATCCAAAGCAAAGGAAGGCAAAATGGGTTTATGGATTCTTTGTATAGTAAAAAGTATCATTTTTGCGTTTGAATAATGAGTATTAGAAAATGAAACCGGATCGAAATCGAAACCTACCACAAAATTACATGAAAAACATGTATAAGTAAAATAATTGTCCAACGAAGTTAATAATATTCTTGTAAGTAAATAATCTTTGGTGGTGTCGTAGTTGCTACCAATTTCAGCGAAAATTTTGGTCATTTTTTATTTTTCAGGTATATATTAATCAGCAGGCGGGCTTAGGTATTAACCGCCATAGTGATTCGAAGGAACTGTACCTGTGGGTATTTTTATAATATGACCAGTATATTTGTTAAAGACAATACAAATTTTTAATTATTCTAGTGGAGGAACATGAAAACATCAAATTAGGCGCACGGTCTATGATTTGTCTACGATGGTCTGGTGAAAATTTTTCTAATTTTTCCAATTTTTACATCCTTCGAATTATATTCTTTTTTGAGTAATTTCGCAACACTATAGATAACAAATTTATATTTTCTTTGTATTTTTCTATGTAATTTAGTGATAATTATACGTGAAGTACGACAGAGTTGAAACTTTGTATGAACACCATATTGTCCTTATTTATTATGTCTATCATACCTGGATCGCGAAGAACACTTATATCCTTAATATATAATACACAGTATATTAACTACAAAGAAATTCTGCGCTATTTTACATTTACTATCCTCTATATTTTCTATCTTTAATTTTGCTACCTTTATATTCTTGCATGTTGTTGCGTGTTCGCAATCGGTATGCGTAAGTTGAAGATGTATAGGTAGTTTAGTTTATTTGTGATTGACGGTAAATGTGTATAAACAATAATAAAATTTCTTAAACTGAAATAATCGTATAACGTGTTGAGTGAACTATTCATTTAAATAATATAAGATACTGGACATTAGGTGTTAAGCAGCTTGGCTGCTACTAATGCTAATTTTATGATTTGTGTGTGATTGTATGTTGCTGATCACTCGAGTAACACTGGACACATAGCGATTAAGCAGACGTGGCTTCTGGTAGTGTAGTTGGTTTGATGATTTATTAATAACTGTGTGACCACAGAAAAATGATGGAAAAGCTAGAAAAAGGTGGAGGATTTTTGTAGCAGAAGTTTAGAAAACAAAAATTTAGCAAAGACATAATGTGTCCTCTGATTGGTTATGCGTTGATACATATTCCTCCTGTCAAGTATAGATGTCAATGCACCTGTTTTTAGAAAGATCCTGCATGTGGTTAGATTTATAATAGAAAAAGTAAAACGCTCAAGAGCAAGTTACGGTGGTCAGAAGCCATGAATACTCGAGACCCTTTTCTTAAAAATGCGATTTTCGAGACTATTTTTTTATTGATGCTTCAGCGATCTAACCAGTTGCAGATTGCTTGGAAGTATATAGAAGACCTGTTTTTTGTTATGCATTGCGAATTTGTTTCGGTTTAGTTTTCTTCGAAGGTTATACATTGACGCAGAAATAATATGGATTGTGTGTTAAAAATACGGCACAATTTATGTATTTCTCTCCCGCGGTTTTTAGTTTTAATCGTTCACTGTCTCTTATCATTTCTTACAGTCCGATGATCTCAACATTCTTATCATTCCTGCAGTATATGACTACCGCTCCCTTGACCAAGCATGACGTTCTCAAACAGCTTTATCACTTAATTGTAATACAATACAATACATCATCTTAATGGTAATAAGTACAAACTCTTCATTCTACGATGTCTTAATTCTTACATAATGTAAATAATTTCATACTGTAAAGTAGTTTAGTCCATTATTATATTAAATGTCTTACGAATTATAAAGAGCAATACACAAATATGTTTTTAAAATTATTACTCATCAGAGCGAGCATCTCGTTTCTTCAGTAATATTGTACACGATCATGGTATTTTTTAATTACTCCTTGCTCTTTTTCTGCTTGTGTATTTCTTTTATTGTTCTGTTAAAGGTCGTATAGCTTTTGTTAACTTTAGATAATGCATGTTAATTTCTCAAACTAATGAATTCTAAAAAAGTTTAATTAGATTAAAATTTCATGTTGAAAGCGATTAAATCAGTAGTAAAATTAAAAAAAAAAAATTGTCGAGATTAATATATGGCAAATTATTAATCCTTGAAAATGATATATGTATATTTTATGTACATACCTTATGTATACATATGTATATTCAAATAGCTTTTGTGGCAATAAACTGGATTTTATTTTGCGTAATAGATAATCGGTATTTCAACACGATATACGGAAAAGTGATTTATCTGTAACATCTGTATTTGTAGACGGCATAGCTGTAGAAAATCTATTTGTAACAATGGTAAATATTTTAAAGAGGTATGTTTATGATATGAGGCGGCGAGAAAAGAGCGAGTGGAATGAAGTGGGAGATTGGGTTTGGGTAAGATTATGATCGCGTTGGAAGGCAGCAAAAAAAAAGGGCAATGAAAGGAAGTGTTCTCAATGACAGTTTCGAAGAATGTTTCTGGTGACTGTTGATTAGGCTGTTGATGGAATACAGATGAAAGTGTGTAAATATAGAGGTCTGAGTGGGAAAGGAGTCACCATGCACAGGGTCGCTTTAGGAGATCGGAGTCTAACGTTAGAGTGAACAGAGCAGAGCAGAGCTACAGAAAAGAGTAAAGAGAATGAAAGTAACAAATACAGTTGATTAGAAAACAAAGCCAAATAAGGAGTATTAGAGTGCAGTGATTGTAAAATAATTGACATGTTTTTTAGTAATAATAGAGTGTCTTTATATTAAAATGATGCCTGTCGAACACGCACTTAACTCCCTAACGCTATCCATCACCGAAGAATAAACCGATCCTTCAATGTTCATTGAGAAAGTAGTTTTATGTAGCCCTTTAAGTTTCGCTTTTCTCAATAAAATTAAACTGCAAAGCAGTAAGCATGATTGTGTCTTTTATATGCTAACATATGTAACTAAGTAGGTCAGGACGATATGTGCATACCGAATAATTTTATTCGAATACAAGGATGCTTGAACTATAAATTGCATCATTATTAAAGAACAAATTACCTTATTAAACTTAGATAGTTCAATTTCTCTTTCTTTAGTTTAATCGTATTATACGTAATTGAAAATATATTATAATTTCCTTAACTCTTATGTCGGGAACTAAAGATTGCAAGATAGTTGAGTAACTGAGGTACCCGGCTACTTTAAATCTATTTCTTTTAAACTTTAGGTATTGAATAAGACTTATACTGTTACATTTTTCTTAATTTTGTATATTTCTTTTTCTATAACTTAGTAAATGTAGTTTTAAAAACTATGCGTCCATGAATTATAGCTATGAAACTATAACATGGTCCAAAGGTAAAGTAATATATCTTATTCCTATACGCCTGTTTTTTTACAAACAATCTCCACGCGTTACATTTAACGATGTGTTATTTTCTTTATATTCTTTATATTGTAAGATAGAAAACGGAGATCCAGCCGATTAACGAGTGGGTGGGGGGGGGGGGCAGACAGACAGACAGAAAAGTAGGTATGGACAGTTACAAGTGGAAAGATTCAGAAGAAATATTACGAGTCAATGGTAACAATAACTTAAACTTTATTCAGAGAAACATACAAATTCATCGGTTGCAAACAGACGCGGTGGAACGGCGTTCAAGATGGCTACTTACTACGAGCGAAAAACGTGAGCACTTACGTCCTTGTATCTTTCCTTTCGATGTATGCTACAGCATAATAACAGCGCACGTGTCTTTTGCAAAAATGCTTATATATATATATATATATATATATATATATATATATATGTGGATCCAGATAGTGGATAATAATATTCTGAATCACATATGCACCATATTTTTACACAGTATTCCTTTTAGATCGTTATGAATATAAAGAAGAATGCGATTTCAAGAAGAAAAGTGTTATACGTATTGAATTCGAATTTAGCAAAAGCGTATGTATTATCGGCAAAATTAGTAATAAATCAGTAAATGCATAAAACAGCAATATATGGTGTAAAAGTAGGGTGCATATGTGATTCGGAAAGTTATTATCTATTATCTGGAAAAATGTATACTGTTCGCGGCCAGGAGTGATCGTTAGTTCAGGTCGTAAATCTAAATCGCTGTGCCGGTGCGTATAAGGAGAATACTTGCAACAACAGGTTAATCGCTGTTCGGAAACGAGTGAGACCACTCCACGTGTTAGATTTTGACAAAACGAGTTTATTCACGAAAACTCTATATAAAAAGCTTACAAACGGTTTTCTCACAAGAGAAATACGAAAATTCTCGAAGGCGGCATTTCACCGCGAGTCTGCAAATAAATCGCTATTATATAAAAGTCTCGTTTCGTTTATACTCACACCTGCGCTGCTTTGTTATTCCTACAAGAAAAAAATCCTCGGGACCTGTTACGTAACAGGTCTTTCCATTGGTCTTCTATTAGACCGGACGAATGCTTGTTCGCCGCGCCGCATGTGACTAATACAAGACTAGCCAAACAATTTTAGCGAAAACACGCGCTACATGCGCGCGTCTCATACAGCTAAAACTAAATCAAGCGCTAGGGCCACCTAAGGATAATGCCCCGGGACCTATCAAAATTTTTTCAAATATATACCGAATAATTAATATCAGATCGAGAACAGAATTGAGGTAAATGTATTGTCAAAGATTTTGCCGTTACTTACAAAGAATTGGTTAGAAATATAATCGATAACGTTTTTACATCTTGTTCTATAGCAACACAACTTTTATTGTAAAAGTTAACAGTTGCTGAAATACTTAGGAAAAAGAAATTTTTTCCAAAAGGAGTTATACTCCTCTAAGTTGCCTTTAAGTCTATTATTGCCGTGAACAATGCATTTAGATAATGCAATCTCTGGTATAACGATAACATAAAATTGTGCAGTATTGTTGCGCCCAGTAGTGGAGCTCTCAGAACTCATCTGTAGAATTTAGTACGAACCACAAATAACATGGAATTCAGACAAAATAGCAACAACTGTTTATTCAATAAATCTTTCTACGCAACGATACACACCGTGTTAACAGTAAGGACGGACCATACTGCTCTCAGATAGTTAACATCTTTTAAGAATTCAGAGGTATAGATTGCCGCAGTATGAGTTTGAAATAAAATACTGTAAAGGAAAGAATCACAGTAACGCAGATGGTCTTTATGGAGGAGCTTGCAAAGCTTTGACTTGCACAGGTTGCATGCAACTCAAAGGGAGGGAGAAGATAGAATAACATGGGATTTTGCGAGTTCTGTGCCAGTTGTCAAATGTGGAAACTGGGGGAAAAAGCAAGAGAGATTTATTTATCAAAGAAAGATTTACGGGAACAAGCCTTATTGTCAGGAGGTTTCAGTCCTGTCTCCTGGAGGCAAATATTTTTTCCAGATTTGGGACCCCTTGGAAGTAAGGCAAGGGGTGTTCTTCCGAAGATGGACGTCAGCAGATGGAAGGAAAACGTCAGGACACCTTTTGAAAAGGTGACGTTATAGATTCTGTGCCAAGGCTCTCGGTTGAGGAAATATACGTGTTGGTGTCGGTGGCGTACTTCTCAAATTGACGCCTACCAAACCAGCAGACGACAACCAACGCGAAGACTATCCCGAAAAGGGTGATCAGTCGGCATAACGTTCCGCTAGAGTTCCACTCTGATCAGGATTAGAGTTTTCAGTCCGTCGCCTTCAAGAACTTGATGAAGATACTGGTCATCAAAAAGACGAGGACAACTCTGCGGCATCCTCAGTTGAGTAGACTTGTGGAGTGGATAAGTCACATCATACCGTAATACTTATCACGGTTATTTTCAGAAGATCGGAAGGACTGGAACAAGAGGATTCCGATATATCTGTACCGAATATTTCGGCATGAGGTTACGAAACATACTCCGGCGATGGCCTTCATGGATCGACAATTGTGTCTATCCTTGAATTTGTTGCGAGAAACTGAGCTCCATAAATCGCAAGAAAAAGAATGAAGTCGGTAGGGAGAAGAGAAAAAAGAATTCAAAAAACCCACGGCTTTGTTCGGCATCGAATGCGTATTTCTTTGGACAAAATGAAATCTTCGTACAACTCGTTTTCAATGCCCATTTTCTTTGTTCCAAAAAAGCGAGTCTGGTTATTCAGCACTCGTAGGACGAAACGCAGTCTGGTTACTCAGCCCTCGATGTTCGAAACTGCAGTCACATTGGGACGGACTGTATATGATACAGAACTGGTTGAACGAGTTGTCACACCGAATAGTATGTTCACTACAGTCGAAGTTCAAGGTTGTTCATGTTAATCGACTGTCTGGCTATAAGGAGATACGACTGTAGTAAAGATGTTTTCAGAAGAAGAGATTAGCGACCATTAGGAAGTTGACAGCTCGATGGACTACGTTCAGGAGCATAACGCTAAAAGTGGCCACTGATGGTTCACGTGATGTTGGCTACATGAGTAAAATGGTGACATGTTTAATGAGGAGGACAGTGTTGTGCCCTCAAAGATCGAAGGCTCGGTTGCGGATATTGTTATTAACAACTGTTGACAAGTAAATCGCCAGAACCTCTTCACGATACGGTCGTAAAATTGTGCGATATGGATAAAATCTTCATAGAAAGAAGTGATGTGTATTATATCTTTGATATGGGTGTCCAGTTACTCCGGTTACTAAACAAACGTTTGTGTGTACGTTTGTGCGTTGAGGGTCGCAGACACTCGGATCTTTTCGCGGATATCCGAACTGCCTTTCGAGTTGAGATATCTCTTCGGGAAGATTGAAGCCCGATGAAGCCCAAGCATGAAGCCTCGCGCCGTGCTGCTGGCTTTGACTTTCGTGATTGTCATTCACGTCTGGGGAACACGTACACTCTTCGCTACTTCTAATCTGTTTTTTTTCAGTATAACAATTGGGTTTGCTACACCTTGTTTCATGAATTGGATGTTTGAGAATGTTTATGTAGAGTCCGCCGCATGTTGTAATTACGCGATGGTCGTGATATGTGAGAATCAACGAGGTAGTCGTCTCGCTACGTTGCTCGGTTAGTGTTATATTCGAGGTGTTTTGCTGAGTGTGTATCTCGGATCGTTGCTGACTTTAGACTGCTGCTTTTGAGACGCTTTGATGTTCAAGAGGGTTCAGCGGGCTCTCCTCGGGCGGAGTTTTAGAGATTTGTTCGTTATTACGTGCCTCCTATTGGTTTTCGAAGGTATCTGTACGGCCTCTTCAGAGTGATTGGTCGGTTGCATTTTTGGACAAAACGCAGCCGTGCCGGTTGCCAGATTATCCTTCGTTGACCGTTTTCGAAAGTCGAACGTGACTCAAAGCAATAGGAGGACACGTGTGCTGTAGATAGGCGATAGTCGCGTTTAATTTGGCGGAACACCAGATGTGTTATTGCCTAAGTACCTCAGATCTAAGCAGAGGCCCAATGCGTAAAGAATAGAGCGGTTATTTCGGTACGCATTGATCCTTGAAAAATACGATAATAAATCACTGGGTTCCTCGCTTCACTTTGCTTATTATCGTGCCATAACAGCGTTTAAACGTATTTGTAGTTTTAATCTTCAAAATTATATACGCATAATTATATTTTGAAAATATAAATTAATGTAAAATAATATAAAGAATAGAGAACCAGAGTAACATTGTGATATATTGAAATAAAACCCTGGTGCTCTGTTGCCTACATAAGTATTAAACCCTGGCGCTGCAATCTTTCGCGATAATTTTAAGTTACGCATTAGATATACAATAGTGTGAGCGTTGCGAAAATATTTTGATCATTAGGTTGTTGGGTCCAAGATTTGACCCCGAGAACTTTCGCTTTCCCGGAGATTGCTCTGAGCACCAAGTTATCCAAGCTTTGTTCCAAACCAATCCTACAATAATAAGACGTTTATAAGGCTGGTGAAATATAAAAATATTTTTAAAAAAAGGCACGTTATTCACAAAAAGAGTATCTTTATTTTGATTCATTTTTATTAATAGTCGAACAGTGTTTGTATCATATTATAAGATATAATATGAGAAGTGTATGTACATAATCTCATTTTAAACAGGATACAAAATTGCAAATGTTTGACATTTACCTGCCACTTTCTGTGCGTATTTAGGTGTACTACATATACCTTTAAAAAAAAGAAATGACTAATGAGAGATGTCAATAAATTGATATAATGATCTACATGCTCCATTATAATTAGGAAAAATTAGCTGAGAGGTAGATACTAAACTCATTTGGCTTAGGTCCCACTGTATAAGGTGGATATTGAACCAACAGAGCTACGGTATACATATCACACGGAAAAACTAAAGGCGATGGATGGAATTCAAGGTAACGCGTGGAAGTTTGAGCCTCTATTCACTACACCAGTGGTTGGCAAAGTGCGGCTCCAGAGCCGCATGTGGCTCTTTAACTCCTTAAGTGCGGCTCTGGCACAAATATCCACGGAAGACGCAATTATATTTTCATTTAAAAAGAACTTGGTAAGAAAATAATTACATCTTATTTTGATAAATTAAAATTCTTCTATATATCGAGAACATGTATAATTTTTTGTTTAAGTTAAAAGACAAAAGGGGAACTAAAATTTTATATTCCTGTTGCTGTTCTTTCCCTTTTTGGTTCTACATATATGTGCGAACAATCTTTTTCAAGCATGAACATTATCAAGAGTAAACTGAGAAGTCGTCTTATTGATGAGAACTTGGAATCATGCCTAAAATTAAAAACAACGACATACAAGCCTGACTTAATGAAACTTTCCAAGGAGATGCAAGCACATTGTTCGCATTAATAAATATTTATTACGTATAAAATTTAGTTTTATTTAGTGTAATAAAATTTAGTGTGATAAAAGTTTACTAAACAAGCAGATTTGGTTCCCAGTTTTTTTTTAAATTGTTGTAATGCTCATATTTGGCTCTTTGGCTAATAAGTTTGCCGACCACTGCACTACACCATCGCAACTCTTATTGTGTATTGTTATTGTACGATGAACTAGTTTTTATCTGATTTATAAATACACTTAATTAAATATTCTTGTTCATAATATAGTTAATAAACACTAAGTTTCCAATGTTCGAGTGTAATACGCAGCTTCACTCTTTGACACCGTCTTTTCCATGTTTCACCCTACTCCCATATTTTCATTAATATGCAGCAATTATCATAAAACAATGTTTATAAATTAATTGTTATTGATTAACTTATTATAAGGAAAAGTATTTAAGACGCTTCTTTCATAATAAACTTAGATATTGAGTCATAAACTTAGTCATACCCTAGTGTTCGAATATTTTTGAAAGTCGCTATACATCCAGCACGAATGATAAATAAATATAAATACTATTTATAAAGTAGTATTGTGAAGATTGTTTATAGAAGTAATCGATCCGTCAGTAGACTTAATTATTAAAGGAAGAAACGACGAGATTAATGGGAGTAGGCTGTGCGTTTGAAAATTAAATTTGTTATATATTTAAAATAAGGTTGTTGATGTTCGAATAGATTGCCCATATAAATTAAAACCATCGACGGATTTAATATTGGTTGATGTAGGAATTACGCGCTATGAATATTTGCAATTTAAATATCGCCATATTTTGTTTACGCGTTTATATGCAAATTCCATCATTTGTGTTGTAATTGTGCAATGTATAAATTTAACAATAATTCAATTCAATAATACTATTTCCAAAGACGGCGTATTACTATAAATTTCAGGTTTTATTTAGCTTTTTCTTTGAGTTTCTTACAAAGTCACTCGAGGTAATATTTAAAGAACCTTATATAATGAATAAAGAGGGTAAATATTCGGTTCTTATCAACATTTACACAGGTATATTAATTTTTTTGTTATTTTAAAAATATACTAGTTAGCGATGTATAATAATTATCCAAGTCTTATGACGAGACATTTTATTGTTTATATTATATTAATAGATGACCAAATCATGGATACAGCAACTATGATTGCTAAATAACCGCAATTTTGAAAACCGGATGTCACTGACTGCAGACTTTGAACAAAAAATAACTTTTTATTATACATATTATACTGAGTAAGACGTCGTAAACTTCTTTATTATAAAAGGGAGTGATGAAGTTAGAGAGGGTTACAGTGGGATGGGAAAGGACCCAAAGGAAGGAGTACGATAGAAAGTTTATATCACTCGTTTCAGTCGTAAACGTGCTTTGGTAGAGGAAGTTGTGCGCTTTTGCTATAGAGGCGTATTTTTCTAATGGACAATTGGTTATTATGGTGCAACGTATCTTCTTTTCTTGTTCTGTACCGCACGCGTACCTCTGGTTGTACACGTATCCTCTCTGTCCTTGCGATAAGAACAAAGAGGGAGTATGCACTTACGCGCGTTCGCGCCACGACAGACTCAAGCCCGATGGTCCGTCATCGGAGGTCGTAAATCTCCGACCGATAAACTCGATATCACGAAGCGCGTCTTTATACCACGGTTGACCCTATGTCCTGTTGGGATGATAGGTTTGCTTTAACTGAGAGCAGTACAGCGAGCAGTGTTTGAGATTTGATGAATTTTGTAATGTTTTTAATGATTAACTTGTGATTGATGAATCTTGTAATGTTTTTAATGATTAACTTGTGATTACAGACAGAATGAGTATATACAAGACTGTGTGAAAACTATTTGTAAAATGTGTGCAAGTGTTTTGGATCCGTGCTTGTGTGTTGATCGTCTGTCCGAATAGCTCTGCTTTCGTCAATGTTTGTTAGATATAAGAAGAGCTCGGTATGTAGCATCAATGGGGATATAGACGACCGGATTGGTTGTTAGTACAAACTGTTAATTGGTTGATTTCTACGGGGATGGAACCATCCCTCCTTAACTCTACCTTTTGCAGGTAGTGAGGGAATTCCCTGTCCCGATAATCCGGCCTCTGGTCCGACTGACATGAGCGGTCCTTGAGGCCATAAGGCCCCCTTTTACTGATATATGCCGTCGTAAAGAAGTTTAATGAATTAGTGAAAGTTCCTTGCAGTTTGACTGTTCTTTAAGTATTTTGTGCCTGGTTATTGTCAAAACCGGCCCAAATGCTTTGCCATGAGCAAAGGGCATGTTGAAATAGGTTTGACTTTAGGTCCGTTTTATGATCCGCGAGTGTTGATCCTTTGCAGCTACGTCGCCTTGTCCTACGCTACTTAACATATATTTTGTCATTATTTTGAAATATCTCTGCAAAATTGTGTTCCTAACCGAAAATCAGTAAAAAAAAAACAACAAGCTACCAAAGTGGAGTCGAGTTGGAGGGATATACCACAAAGGACACGCGTTTTTATAAACACCGCGTACTGCATTTTTAGTCAGTGAACTGCAGCTCTTTATCCGTTAAATACATAATAGTATGACCGTAATCATACCGATATTCCACCGACATACGAACGCGGCGAGACACGATTATATTCATTTTCCGACTAACGTTGCTTCAGGAGCATAGGTTACGTACCGCGGCGTTGAAATTACGCAGGTTAACTCAGTTATATTGCGCTTCGGAAGGCAACGGAAGATTTATTGTATTCCCGATATCATATTTACTTCAATAAACTATTGTTGATTATTTTTTAGCAGTAAAACGTGTTGTTATTTAACTCCTGCAAAAGTTCGGCACCGTCATCCGCAGTTCGGAGACCCGAGGCCATTATATTTTCTCGATAATCACTTAAATGCGATCCGCCGTGCCGGTACTTTGCGAGTAAGCTCGCTGGTCGGTCACAATTCCCAAACACTGTTTCTTAATGATGAGCGAAGGACCGTTCGCTCGAAACACCCAACGCCGTACGTCATTCCTACACGCATACATGACTCCTCCTACACTCTTACACACATTTTCTTTTTGTGCTAATCCTAAATACACGTATCCGCTCTTAATACCAATTACTCTCTCATTTAACCCTTTTAGTGACACGGGCCGATATATGGGCTTTTGCTCCATAGGCGAACAGTGCCACAAGCCGATATATCGGTTCGAGCGTAGACCATGGTAAATAATTTTGGTATCATTGACAAAGCTGTAGTCTATACTTTATCGTTATTGTATTTTTTTTTATTTTTAGTGTGTATTATGAATGATTTTATAAGTCTTAGAACTTGCTATATTTATACCACCAAGTACCGGTGGCACTAAGAGGGTTAATCATCTACACTTGCTTTGCAAGTTTTCGAAGTTAGCTAAATAGAGAAATACTACGAAGAAGTTTGTTAAAGCGATAGATTAGTTGGTAATATATTTTATTTTTAATCTTCAAAAATGCATGTTTACGGAAAATAATTTCTTTACTATTCCGTAAACCGCTTTTTACATTACGATTTTCGTTTTTATAGGAAATATTAAAAAACCGATTTGCAATATTAACAGTAACACTACTGTAACACTGTGTGAGGTTTTTAAGACGGTGTTTACCCGCAGCAGGGAGGACTGGCGTGTAGCGTAAAAAAGAGTGGTGAATGCGTAAAAACGGTCACAGGGTCGGGTGATGAATTTGGGTATATGGAGGACGTGTTTGATAATTACGTAATATAATAGAAAGTACATTTAGAGTATAAACTGTAATATAGAATACAGAGAGAGGTTGAAAGAGGAGGTGGCTGATTAAAGGCAGACTGGCAAACAGCCGCAGACACTTACGGACACAGACGAACGGACAGCATTAACAGGTAAACTTTATACAAAAGACTATTTAAAGGGCAGATAGTTAAATACAGACAAACGTGGCGGAACAACGTGCAATATGGCTACTTTCCACAAGTGAACGATGCGAGCACTCCCGTCCCTGCATCACTCTTTTCGGTACATGCTATTAAGTAATAATGGCGCACGTGTTTTTTTTCCGAAAACACTCTTAAGTTAAACGTTTGAAGTTGAACGTTCATCTTGATATAATGTTTGGTGATAATTTTTATATGGTTCAAGAGCTCCGGGCTTTAACGGAAAAGCGACATTTCGATTCTCAGGTGGAGTTCTCATCATGCTACAATATGTCATGGATTTAGTGTCATAAAAGCGAAACAACAGTGTGTGGTGAAAATTAAACTAAAGGAAAACTAAACTTGATCATCTATTGATTAAATAAATGTAATTATTATTAGAAATACTACTCTGCTCACGTCTAAGACCACGTGCCGCTGGCGAATTACAGCGGCAAGCCCTTTGTTGCTTGTCAGTGCTACTAAGAACCTATAAACTAAAGTTAAAAAAAGTCGAAAAATCGAAAAATGTCTTTGAGCTGAGTAGTTGAGCATGGAGAATAAGACACTAAAATTTAAACTCTTAAGTGGGTCTTGTAGCTATCGAATTATGGGTAGACAACAGATTAAGAATTGGGTTATAAGTTTTGCCAGTTGTTTATTCCTTTTGCATTACGTTGTCCTAAAAAAGTCTTCCGCTATTTGCACGCTACTGCTTTATTCGGCAGCCGTCTCCTAGTTGTATGCATAATTCAATAAAGTAATACGAAGCAAATATGTTGTGCACCTATCATTTCCTTATAGGAGGGAAGAAACTTTTGGGACAACCTAATCAATTAATGGTGAAAGGGTTTCATTTGATGTGGAATATTGCACTGATAATCGTTTTTCTATACATTGTTTCCAGATGTAAAATGTTGATATTGTCAAAATTGAAATTGCGATTATTGTCCACAGAGCGTGTTACGGTGACACATCATTTACTGTTCGTACTTATTAATATTAATAATATTATTAATATTTATTATTAGTATGCAGTTTGAATGTTTTTTTAGCCTAAGTTTGAGAAGTACCGAAGTTCCTCTTGTATATAACAGTCTATGTTTAACAGTTCTATGTCTTCACGCATCTTTCCCATTCTTACCAAAATAACTATCTGATTTCGGACAGTGTATCTTGAACACAAGGAATCAATCATTTGTTCCGTAACTTCTGAACGCCTTGACTACAGTGGGCGCCTATAAGCGCCCTGAAAATTGTTCATCAATAATTATTCCAAAACTTTACAATAATATTAAGTTTGCAATATTTATAATAGAATTTGGTTCATAATGGAAAAAATTAAATAAACTTGTTTTAATGTACTGAAATTCAGTTTTTGATTATTGAAATATATCTTGACAAAATTGCATCCCTATTCAAAATTTCGCCGTTCTCGGAGTACATTGCAACTAAACTTCTACTGTATGATAAGGCCGGTGCACTTCAGAGTCTGCACTATATTTTTCTTTCTTCTATCCCTCAAAGTCATGTTCAACTGTTCTTTTTAGATTTCAATAATCTCGCTCTTCAATAAACTTTGATCCACAGATACTTTTTTCTAGTTTTTAAAACACTCTACATGTATATAGTCATATTACTTTCCTTACTTTATACATCTGTGCATTAATTCTGCAGGTCAAAGGTTTTTTGGTACCTGTGTTTTAATGTATTGTAAGTGCCGTGGAATAAGATTGGGCCGTTGGGTTGCTGAATTGGGATTTAAAATCCGGACCTTTTGCTTTCCGAGCGACTATTCTGATCACTAACCTAACTAGGCTCTTCGGTCAAATCGTCCCGCAAACGCCTATTTCTGGTACCGGAGTCCCGATGCTACAATATAACATTATTTCTATTATCTTCATATGCTTTTTTCTTTTTTTCACGCCACACATTATTGTTTCGCATTTATCAGACTAAGTCTATATGCCATTGTAGCTTGATGAAGACTCCGCATGAGAGTCGAAACGTCGTTTTCCCGTTAAAGCATGGAGCTCTGGGACCGAACAAAGATTATTACTACACAGAATATTCATAGTTTTTTATAATTAAATCGAATGTTTAAATAAAATCTACATTTTACCACAGTACTGTATTGTTAATATCGGGCAAATTGAATTTTTAATTAGTTAAAAGTAAAGTTTATCTTGAGGAGTAAATAAACATTTTTTCATTATGTTCATGGCCGGATATTTGAAGCATAGCTAGTTCTATTTTACTTCTTGATACATTTTATTCATTCTCTTTGTTGCGTGATTTATTATTGTAGTACACGTAGTACCTTTTGCAAATAACATGCTAAATCGAAAAAAACGGTATAAAAAAAGATGTTCCTTTTATATTCTAATCAATTAGATTCTCATTTTTTCCACACGTTGTCTTTTGATCTGAGAACAATACTTTGAGCGAAGTGATCACGACATACGGGAGAATGAGACGCTGAGAATCTCCAGTGGTTCCACTTTCAAGTTGATAAGCTATACACAACTTTCAGTAGTGCTGAAAATTGACAAAAAAAATTGCAAAATGAATCCAACTGCGCGAAGAAGGCTATGAATAGATGTCTAGATATCGAGTGAGGTAGAGCGAAATAAGCGACGAGCCTAATTTGTTGATATAAACGTGTATGGAATTATGGTACGTAGAATACCTGAATTATCGAGTATGATAGATTCCCCTTAATTGCAGTAATATTATCACGCTGCGTGTGACGTAAACAGCGTAAATGTTGGCACTCTGTAAGCATCAAAGTTAAAGAGAGGCGTGTCGAATGGAAAATTCCCTTTACTCCTCTGACATCCTGCGCCTTTTTTTTTCGCCTTTAATGATAGCTACCGGCATAATCATACAATATAGATTACCATAACTGCGAGGCCAATCCGGGAGTTTAGCACGGCTAACGCTGCCCCCCTCTCAGCTGAACGCGCACATGTTCAGTATAAATGTTTGACAATTCGATCTAGATAAAAAATCCCAACTCTTTAATTCCATTTCGGAGTGTTAGTAACACCTATACGAGAATGTTGAGAGATTGTTTACCTCTACCTGAAACCTTCGGAAATTCATAAAATCGTGTGTTATTGATATATGAGGTCTGTCGCTGGTAATTATTAAATCTATATTCTTTAATTTATTTCTTCTCTGACGTTCTCGTAAAGATGTGTAACTATTTGAGTTCTTTTACAAGTGTCATTTGGCTCAAAGTAAAGTGTAAAGTATATTAAATATTTATCGTAAAGTAGAGAGTGTCACGGATTATCCACGACTGTCGAATTTAAGTCGCGGTTTCGCGTCGTCCCGATTTATTTCCCGAGGTTTTAAGATTACGAAATTTATGGTTTCGGGTCAAGCGTGTCTACGCGACACTATCCTGGGGTGAGGCAAATTGACTAATGATTTTGGGCGAATTTTGGAGGTTAAAGAAGAGTATTAACGAAATCTTATTTTGCAATAGACTTTTGCTAGTTTCTCAAATTCAAGTTGAAAGGCTTAAATTCGAGTTCCTGTCCACCGCGAAGTTTACGTTTAGGCTGTTCACTCATCAAACCGATCGATCGCTTAGGGTCTGCCGATACGCAAAATGAATGCGCCTCAAGCTTTCGGGAAACAATTTAGATCAGGACGAATCGTGGTCCTTGACGATTTTCCAATAGGCAAATGAATGCGTCTTGGGTCCTCCGTCTAATTCCCGATTAAAAGATCGAAGATGCGGGTTTGGAATTTCAGACAATCCGGACGTTTCGATCGCAAAATGAATGCGCGTCAGATCACTCAGGATGTCTTAAAATTCTTAATCCCTCGGATTCTCCAGAACACCGATACGCAAAATGAATGCGCCTCAGAACATTCAAAAGAATTTTAAGCTTCAGTATCCCTATGATAAATCCAAACAATCGATACGCAAAATTAATGCGCCTCAAATGTTTTAGGAATACCGTGATATCCACTACTGGATGGAGAAAAACTGGATTAAGAATAGTTACACAAATAATTGAATCTTACTGGTTAAAATTTAAGCGCGGGGAGATCGAGATTGTCGGGAGCATTACTGTCGCGTCCAACCGTAATGAAAACTCGAATAGTAGTCCTCACCGTGCCCCAAAAGCACCGACATATATGTTGTCCAAATTCTACTTGGTTCAGCCGCAAAACGATTTCAATGTAATCTTATCTAGCGCTCTAAACGATAAGCAAGACAAAACAAACTAAGCGCATAACGTGTTAGATGAATGTCCATATAAGCGTTTTCTTCCAAACATAAATATCTTCCACTACGATAAAAAAAAAATGGTCCTAAACACTTGCATCGAGTAAACTTTAATATGCTAGTAGTGCACTTCGCATTGCTGGACCACGATACCAGCGCGCGTGGCCTGAACGGGATTTCCTTATAAAATCGCGTGGCAGTCAACGTGTTAAGCAAAAGGTACGTTCGACACCGCTATAAAGTTAGAGGATATTTTTATATTCACTGTTAAATTTAAGATAAGCAACCCCAACATTTTTTCGTTATTTTTCATACATGACTCCACTTGTATTTTTCATACATGACTCCATCTTGTACTCTTTAAAATTCCTTTCCATCTTTTGTCTATAAATACAATTGCAACTGTCAAACGTCTTACTTGTCAACTCCTAGTATTATATTTATCCTAGTATTATATTTATTATACATATAAAAAACTTAGGGAGTGGTTGGTCTATACGAGCATTGGATATCACCCAGATGTTGTTGGATGTAACTTGAGGAAATTAATTCCTTAATATTGTTGACAACGTTATACATATATCTATGTGGATTCTAAGGCAGAAATTACCAACTCGTAGGCTACAGAGTTCTTACATGCAGTCCGCGGTTATATATAACGAAATATTTTTTTTTAAGTATCGGGCATTTCTATTTTTGTTTTACATTCGTAATGTTCAATGCCGTCGATGACACTACGTTGATAAAACCATTTCAAATACATAGGATAATTCATGTAGGAGTCAGGGTACCGTCAGGGTAACAGTCTTTAAAACACGGAAATTATTCAGGGTAACTGACCCAGAAAGTATGTCCTGGTCCTAAAGGGCCTATACATAGAGTCCCAATTACCGCCTGATAACGTCCGCTCATATGACGTTCTAGACCGCCAGGTTGCCAGGAGCCATCAAGAGGCCGTGAAAAAGCACGTATGCCGTGGTTACGTAAGACGTTATATTATTGTCTAATGCATAAGAGTTTCAAATTACACTAATTAAACATCTTCAGTGTATTTCTGCATTTAAATTAATCACTCATGTAGGAGTATGTGGGATATATTAAGGCTCATACTCGTAGAAACTAAAAATAATAGTTTACTCACTAATGCTCAGTATAACGCTCGTTGTGCTCTGGATGGAAAATCGAAAAAGACCATCGATGGTCTATCGATGGTCTATGACGCGTTGTCACCGAGCGCTTTATAGCCTAGGACAAAGGGTGTTTATTTAGGATACTTTAGGTGCCTGAGTGGCGGCGCGCCGCCGAAGCCTACAATCGTGCCGAATTTTATGTCACTACGCTCATAGTAAAAATCATTAAGTCCGACATTCGTTGTAAAGCGAGATTTCGAAATAAATATTAAAAGAGGATATATTTATATTGGAAATTTTACAATTTTACTATTTGGATTAGTAATATAAAACAATACAGTTTTAGAAATAACAATTTGTGACGAACGCTAATCAGCGCTAAAGAGAAAATGGCAGATGCAGAATAAGACGTATACCTAAAAAATAATCAAGCTTTGTTACGCGGACATCTGCAGAATACCAATAAACTTGGTGCTTCTCAAGGCTTTACGACCCTTGCGCATCACGAATAGATCATGTTCAATAAGATCGCAGACCTGTGCCCCATGGTAACAAAGATTTAGAAATGCACACATCATGCCCGTGAAGAGTCTAGGGTAAGAGATTTTCAGTTTTCCGTAAGACGGGTTAAACCAAAGGAACATTTTGTTGCTATATATACAGGCGTTTTGAACCTGAAAGACACTCAGATTGTCAAAATTCTTGCCATACGACTATTGTCAGTCAAGTCCTCGAATTTCCTTGACTTCCTAGTATTGTAACAATAAAAGTAAATTTATATGCGTGTTGCAAAACTATTAATCTAAGGGCGCGCAGATATACTTGCGCACTTGGGGAGCTACACCCTTAACCCTTTTAGCTCCAGCGGGCCGATCTATCGGCCCACGGTCCTTATGCGAAGAGTGCCACGGGCCGATATGGTGTAGTGGCCCGGCCGAGCGATCGACGAGCGCACGGGCAGAGGGACTCTTGCTTTACTCCTTGTCTCCAACACAATGTAGCCCAAACCACGCTTGTGTTTATTTCATTTAGTCATTTCCGAAGCCAATAGTATAGGCCACACCATAATTCGGCTCATTTGGTGTTTCCTCAGTCTTTCTCTGGCATGAATTAGACAAAGTCGAAGCGTGTTCCTGAGTTCTTCTAGTCCGATATTTGATTGTGGTCAGTTCGTATTTTATTATGAACTAATACCTCGGCCAACAATGGCAGAGCAAGTTGAAAAAGGTAGTGCAGAAAGCTAGCATCACATTTTGACAACGACAATGTATCATAGTTTGTAAATATATAACAATTTTATAATTAAACATATTTTATAACTAAAAATTTTGCTGCTTAACAGTATATTCCATATCCTTTAAGTTTCAGATGAATAAATACTAAAATTTTCCTCCAGGAAACTGAAATTTTGCTCCTTATAAAGCTATTTATATGAGCGCGCGTATCAAATCTGCCCGTGGCATTTCTCGCATGTACTCCATAAAACGCTTCACACTAAAAGGGTTAAAACAGATTATTCATTTTTCTATATCGTAAAAGATCTGATACGCGGCGATTTGCTTGTATATCAAAGTAATCGACGCAATCGCAAGTTTGTTAATTACTTCTAAAATTCGGTTACCTAGAAAAATCTGAGTAACTGCAAACTGTCTGCGTGCCGGAGAAATCGATGAAATCCAGGTTTAGTTCAATGAGTTCCGGATCTCTGCGTAAAATTCGAAGCAACAAGATACACGCACAAAAAACATATTATATAAAAGAATAAAAAGAAAAGGAGACCGCAATAAAAGTTCGTGGCCCGTGGCTACTTAATATATGGATATATATTTTTTATTTTATATATGGATATATATATATTTTATTTTTGTGTAATAAAAAAAAAGTAAAATGAATTATATTACATCACGCTTGATATTGAATTATTTTTTTACTTTTATACTATTGTAATAACCCTAAAATGTTAATTCTAAAACCTATGTTTAAATTAATGATAACGGAAACTTACGCCTACGCGAGAGATTCCCCTTTTATCGTGGGACCGAATAGAACCGCTCGAGAAAGGAAACGGTTGCGCGTCTTTTGTTTTCACGTGTACGCTGGTTCGGCGAAATCGTACTTCGTATGCCTGGAGGCCAGAGGGTCACTCCCCAACGTAAGTGGATGGGCCCTTTTCTTTCGATCAGACGTTCCATACTCCTTCCTGCTCTTAACACCTCTCTTCTCTCATTGCCCACATCGCTCCTCGCAGTATTCCCTGTCTTCTCCTTCCAGGGTGTCCTCTTTCGGCGGTTACACACACAGAGCTATTCCCTAGCCCCGTCGCCAGATAGCCATACTACTAGTGAGGATATAACCCGTCGGGTTACAAGTTTTTGCTACAAAAGAATTTCCTATTTACATTGAAGCATATAGCCTGGTTTCTGCACTTTTTCCCAAATCCTTTGTCCAAAGCTTTAATCCAAACGGTGACTTTGTAGAGGAGTTCATAAAATTATTTTGAAAATTCGGCCAAAATCATTAAATCGTGTACTGCGGTCCAAGGGAGTAGGATATATATACATATAAATTAGTTGAAAAATTTTAATATGATAGTAGAATAGGCATAAAAGAATAGAAAAGTAAGTAGTAAAAGAGGATAGAAGGAAGGCTATAGTGTATATTACTTATTACGCTGAAAAAATTTTGCTCACGTTTAATATGTCTTACAAAATAAAGGCAGCTCCTGTGTCTCACCAATTTCGATGCGCAATGAATTATATAACACAGGTTAGGTCATTATATTTTCGTTTTCGACAAAATCGAGGTGATAATTCATCGGATGTACATATCACCCTTATATACTTAGAAAATATTCCCTAAATTAGACGAAGCAATGTTGTAACGGTTAGCCTATCTGTCTACGAATCATAATGGCGTAAGTTGACGGACTTTTTTAGTTAAGTATGCCTTGGTCCTTTAGTTTCTCCTTATCGCATTTACGGCGACTGAAGTTCATCACATTACAATCTTAATCTGGCGTGATATTATATTATACAAGGAAAAACTTGTGAAATCTTATATTATCTTATATTAAGAAAAGGAAATATCGTAAATGTAATTATTTGCAGTTTATGTGGCAATTATAGTGGAGAGCTTTGAGTTAGGAATGATTCATGATTATTAGCTGAAATGGTAGTCGATTAATTTGGGGCAAAATGTTCGAATGGAATGAAGGAATTACTCAATTATATGTAAGTAAAAAGAATTAAGTATAACGATACATCGACTAAAATAATTAACGCTTCGAAACTATATAAACAACTCTTCGACAGTTAGCAATTTTTGACGCTATTCGCTGATTCTCTACGTACGACTTTCAACACACGATTCTCTATCTTCAACTCCAAATATTCGACTTTTCTCATCTTCATTCTCACCTTCTTCATCATCGAAACCCCATTTACGACTGTTCTCTTCGAGTATCCAAACACTTCTTATACTTTGAAAGTACGTCACATTCAAAACCTCACGCATTCCCACGCTCGTGATACGTTCCATCCGCATCTAAGTCTCCAAGATAAACTTTCCACGCTTGCATTCTTTGGAACACTTCACCCGAATCGTAATAAAACGACTCAGTTTTGTTCTCAAAACTTTTGTTTTCCACAGAAAAGTTACTTGGAGGTTAATATGAGTTAAATTTGTACAAGATGACTGAGTATTAACGCTTTGCGTATGGCTGTCTACGGACTGCAGCCCAAACATTTTGACTGTTCTTGACGTGTGTCTGCGGACAGCAGTCCAAGCATTCCTTTAGTCTCGTTTGTAGAATCCTTCGTGTAGAGCGGAGCGCTATTGTATGCAACACTTCACTATATTTATATGGGTTTACTTGCTCATTGCAAGTACTTGCTTAGGTCAAAATGAATTAAAACGCGAAAAAACACTCAACGGGACCGTCAGCCCTATCCTTGCAGCATTGACCTACGAAATACTCCCAAGACTTCCTGTTCAGGCGGACGTTCTGGCGTCAGAGTGCCCCATCCGTAAAGAGTTAAGATATTTTCTAGGGTATCATACTTTTTGGTATTAATTTTTCTGGAAAGTTTCAATAATTAAAAACAAATAAGTTAATGCGTCTCTAGCTTTTTGCTGTCTTTTTTTCTTAAATCTGATGAGAAGCACATACGACCATGCTTATTTAATACAGAAAGTTTAGTAACAAAATTTATTTTAAAAGATCGGTCACATATACATACGACGGTGGTTCAAAAAGTACCAGTGTTACAAATAAAGATATCACATATTTTAACTTTTTTTTTCTCAACATAGTCCGAAAAAGGATTTATTAGCAAAACTTGGGAATACAGAAAGAACGACTCGAGAGAGCATACGGCGAAGTAAGCATGTAGATGAGACTATAGACCGGTACTATATGCGATTATCCACATGTGCCATCGACATCGGGTAGTTTGCGTATCGGTCATGCAGAGAACTACCTAACATCTCTTATTCCAATGCTTTCCCTTGATGTGTAGGCGATCCCTTCTTTCGAACAGACTCAGTACCCACCATTCCGAGTATTCTGAAACAATTTTGGTGCGTGGCGTTTGACAGTCCATTAGTTAACACGCTGAATGCTACGTCAGTCCCTAGGGACCGACACTGGACTTTCTGCTCACGCGGTACCAGTCCTTAGGGAGTGAAATTGGACGTTTTATTTGGGTGGTATGGGTTTATCGGGACTGACAGCGTACTTTTTATTTGAACGACATCGGTCTGTGAGAGCGAGAGTGTCAAGGGTTAAAATATTATTATAGTAATTTGAATGAAGTTCCTTAAAACATGTAAGACAAAGATGTGGTTGGGATTTCCACATATTACAATATGTAACAATCGGTTTTGGCACCTCCTTTTCCATCTCCTTATACTGGCAATAACTTACATTTAGTTCCGTAATATTATATGTGCTTGTTCCTATGAACAATGCAACTAAACACATGAATATGTAAGTTAATTATAAATCGTAAGTTAATTGCAAATATTATAAGTTTCTGTGCAGTTTGTAGATTGCACGCATATCGATCATAGAGTTAATAAATCAGATCCAGCCGGTCTTTGCTGCCTGGTATCTCCGCGATCGTTTTCCAGCTTTTCCTTGCTCTCTTTCAGGGGTCCGCGAACAAATGATTGATTACGTCTGTACACGCTGTGGCTCCTTTAAGAGGAGGCTCGATGGTTCTTAATGTAATGATCTGACTGTTTTAGTTTTACTTATTTTTAATCTGAAATTTTGTTTAACTTATTGGTTAAATTTTTTTTTAACAAAATGAGACCAAACAAGATATAATGACGACCATATTTACTTATTTAACCCTTTCCGGACGGAGCCGTTCGACGGGCCAGCGTTGCTGTGGACGAGGGGTATTGGAGCGCGCAGTAAAGAAAATATTCACGCTGCGCGTTTTGCATCTTAAGTTTACATTGTACGGAAGATAAGACTTCATCGTTCAAAAGCCTAATTTCATTCAGAGACAACTTGATATCTTAGGCTAGTATACCCATGCGTATCTTATCGAAAACGATGACAGAGGTACGCCAGCCGCAGCGCGAGAGTTGGGCGAATATTTCCGACACTCGTCCGCAACGGTAATAAGGCTTGGACGGATATATCCGCCACTCGTCCGGAAAGGTACTTACTCTACAACTGATTTTATTTTATTGTGCCATCGCTCGGATTATATTAGAAAGGTGAGTTGTTGGTCGCACTTGAAATAATAATAAGAACGAATTTTTAATATATTAGACCTTTTCAGTAAATTATGCCGCATTGTAATATTTTATTTTCATTCGGTAAATATGTAATTTTATGCCTTCGCTGCAAGTATCAAATTTTATGTCAAACGTAGATTTCGCCTACATGTTTTAACCGTCCGGCGGGCCTTTTCGCGGAGTACCGCCACAGAGTTTCGTATTTATATTATTTGTGGAGATTCTATTGGGCTCGCGCCTCCGAGCTCCGGATGACAGCGGCGGACTTTGGCAGGAGTCAAATGAGGAGACGTTTTAGTGATTGAAAATAATTAACAATTTTTTTTTCAAGTATTTGATAGAGAATACAATAAGTTCTCCGTTGCTCTCCGAGGCGCAATAAACTTAGGTGATCGTGCGTAATTTTAACGCCGCGATCTAGTATATGCTACTAAAGCAACGTTCGTTGTAAAAAGGATACAATATGTCTTGTCGCCTTCGCGTGTGGGTGGATACAAACGTTAATTAAAACGCGATGCGCGATGTTTATAAAACGCTCGTGTCTTTTAAGGTATTTCCCTCCCGCTCAACTCCTCCCTGGTGGCTCATTATCGTCCGTAAAAACCGGCTCCTCGCGACCAAAGATATTGGTCTATCATTAGCTTCTTAGAAGACGACACGAGTGAGGACTGCCCTTTTGTCGTGTGCCCTCTGGTTTTTCCTTTCGAAACCAGGTACAACAAAACGGCAGGCGTGATGCTTGGATCACGCGAAGAAGCCTAGGATGACTCACAGGGGTACGAGAGCCCTTAGAGTCTTCCGGCTCCCGGAAAATGATTTCAGCTCGGCTTTTTCCAGCTCGTTTACGCGAGCTGAGCTGAGCAAACTGAAAAACCGTGTCTGTCCGGCCACAATTGCGGGGGGAGGAGAGTAAGGCCCAGGTTTATCCTTCTGGAAAATATCCGGCCAATGTACGTGGCTTCAGCAATCCGAAAATCGAGCGTTTCCACGACGTCCGAATACGCACCAGGGATTACTCGCGTGCCTTATGGAACCAAGAATGCTTAGCGGGAACGGTCGCTGACAATGGTCGAAGATCGGCGATATATAAACTCGCTAGCAGAATCGGCAAGCACCGTAATGAGCTAGGCGAGTTCTCCGCAAGATGATCGGGTCACAAATTCGTACCGCGAACCCATACCGTCTAGAGTTGGTCGAGCGCTATACCACCTCAACGCATTCTACGAAGCACAGCCTGGAAAACGCCCAATCTGAGAGAAGTAGGGCGCCGTAGTGAGCTAAGTCGTCTGAGAGGTGTCATGTGGGCTGGTAAGGATAGTTAGGTAGGAGTAGAACTGTAAGACTCTTTGGCAGTACCACTAACCGTTTTACATGCTGGCAGCTGTCGATTTATACGTTGTCTTTAATTGATGCTAATAATTATTAATTTACATTCAGGACCCTCGCACCCGTATATAAGCAAGACCTTTTTCTAAATAGCGATTACCGAGAAACGACTATATTGATATGCAATCGATGGTTCTACCATAGATCGTAATAATTTAGAAATCTGTGAACAAAAATTTGGGTACAAAGGCATAGATGGCTTTATGCTTCCCAAACAAGTCTTTTTTGTTTAGCCATCAGTTCAAGTGTGCCACTCTCGTACGTTGCATCGACTTGCTTTGATTGGATGATCGTAGTGGAGGTTTGACGGATGCGCATGAGATTCATTCGGAGACTTCATCAGAGGAGACGGCCTGCCCCTTAGGGATCGTTTGCACTTATGTAACCGAATGTTCGGTTACAATGTGAACCGGCATTGTCAACTTATGTTTGTATATTATTCGTAGAATGATATCTCTTTCCCTATTAAAGTCGTTCAAATAGTGTCTTCTGCATCATTAACGTCACACTGTGCTTTATGCATTTAGCGGAAATTATGGCAGCACAGCTTATATTTTGATACGTACACGATATTTTATGTAAATAGCTTTTAATTAAGCCACGTAAATAGCTATTTAAAAAGTCGTTGCAAATCGCTAAAAAATGAATTCAGCCAATTACTAAATAAATATTAAATAAATAAATATAGTCGTAATTATATCGTATTTGACTTCACTTTGATATGCAAAATCTCACCAATCAGTTAAAAAATGTTCAGATTAAAGAAAATTGATATTAAAACAGTTAATGAGAATACTTTTTATACTGGCTTTTAAATGGCTCACTTGGTTTGCCTCAAGCTTGGCCAGTTCATTTGCCCGTGATCCCGTTTGTTTACCACGCTCCAAAGGTCAGCTATGCAACTGGGTAACGATATATCCTGCCTTTTTAACCTCACAAATGTTATCTACGAAGTTTAACCTTAATGGAATGATTACTGCACTCAGTTCAAACTCTCGAAGGACATTTATTTCTTATGTAACATGCTGTATATACAGGTTTTCTCGTGAAAAAATGTGGCAAGGCTGACTAAAAAAAAACATCTGGTCATGTCCAATAAGATGCTATTGTGCCTTCTTGCCAAACTACGTCCTATGCCATTTGCCTTCAGAAACTCGTCGAAAATTACGTTGCAAAACTATTTGCCGTTTTTTGATTACAAATTTTTAGTCTTCTTTTGCATATCATTTTAAATGAGGGCTTTGAACTCTTTAAATATTGGATTTTGAATCGTTTTTCAATTTCAACATACGTACTTTACGCTGCCTTGAATATCCGTTGATGAATGTAACGAAGTACTTTAATTTGCCTTTGGATTCTGTACGCATTGGGCCGCATACGTCAGTAAGTATGACTTCCAATACTGATTTGTTGATTCCGGAAAAGAAGTCCTGGACTATTTTCCGCAGTAACAGATACCGCAGTCGGAAATGCCGTTGCTATTCTTAAGATGCAAACCTGCTCCGTCCGTCCCATTGCATGTCAATACCACGTGTCTTTGATCTTCTACAATCTTTGCAGGCTTGTTATAAAAAATCACGCTAAAGACCTTGTTTGCGATTCTCGTGACCGATAAGAGATTTATTCGCAATTCAGGAGCATACAATGCGTTGTGTATAGTTACGTATTTCAATTGCCCATTAGATTCCGAGATGAGACTTCTTTTAGTAATGATTTCTGTCGTATTGCTATTTGCGAGGTTTAACGTTCTACGTTTCCTTTCCATGATTCTCGCGAATTTGTAGGTATTCATGCACATATAAGCAATGCACCCACTGTCCAGACACCATCTTGTGTCCCGCGTAATGTTTGTCGTATCGAACACAACCGCCATGCAAGTTTCGTCTACCGCTTGCTTTGTGTCCCGCCTTCTGACAACGATAATGCTTATACTTAAGCAGTTCTTTTTCCAATTTTTTGTCTTTTCCGTTCCACTGCTTCTTGGGTCGGCTTTTCATAAAGATGGCGTTCGGTGTCTTGTCTCCACGCGTGTTTCTCTTTCGCGCGTTTTTAATGAACTTTACGATTTTAATGAACACAGCAAAAATTTTCAGAACCTTACGAAAAACTATTTTCACAATCAACATTCTTAGTAGATCGGGATTGGCATCGATTTCTATTTTATTCAATTTGTGTACCGTATCAAAAATCCTTCGAAATAATTTACTTACGTATTCGCGTTTAGCCTTCTTATGCAATGTCAGGCGTCTTAACCAGTTTACCGCGGAATTTATCACGGAACGTGACGCAGAAACACGACGCGAAATGATTTCGCGAAAGTTGTAAAGCAAAATGAGGAAATATTATGCATTTTATTCGATAAAACATTAGTTTTTCTGCAAATAAGTTTCTACAGTAAATAATAATTTTTTATTTTACACTGCGAGTATACCCGTCAACCATGTCGAAAGAAAATTTTGGATTGACGTGTATACACATCGAGTGCAGTTAATTGGTTGAACAGCATTACTTTTCGGGCGGTTCCTTTGCTTGATAGATGTCTTGTAGCTTTTTCTGGATTTTTCCAGTACATTTTCCTGGACGTGTTGTATCCTTTAACTTCCTTCAGTTCTGGCTGACTGATGGAAAGTACAATGCCGGATTTCGCCTTCTTGTCTTTCATTACTGATGTCCTTGCATCCGATGCCTTGTTCTTGTCCGTAGTTTCTAAATTCTTTTTTTTGTAACTTACACAGCCTCAGGTGTCCTTCTTGACTAGCAACACTTCCATCTAGATCTTCCGTGTGTCATGATTATCATTGTTCAATAATTAGATTCTTATTGTTAACATAGCCTTTTTTTTTTTTAAATGCGTTATATACGTAAAAGAAAACATTAGTCTCGCGTGCATGGCACGAAAAACTGTTTTAGACTTTTCCACACGCTCCCCGTCTATTTCCAATATCTGGACACATAACCTCTTTTGCAAGATATTAGAGGACGGTGCACAGATAGACTTGTTTGTAGGTAAATGCAAATAAAAAGGGATGTATTTGGAGAAACTAGGATTACAGAAAGAACATTCTGACAGAGCGTACGGTGAAGTAAGTATGAATATGTACTGTTGAATTCAGCTAAGAATACCTCTGCGACAGCACAGGGGTAAAAGGAGTCTTTCGCTGAGCAGCCTATCTTCACCTTTGACGTTTTCCTACTCATCATTGCTGTTAATTTCATAAGCTGCAAAGGAGCAGGATCTCCATGCTTACAGGGCATCAACCAAATCTCACGATTTACTGTTTATCATTTTACCAAATCTACCAATCTCACTGTTTCACCGTACGCCGATTCTATCTATGTTTACGTCAGTGCTTACAGACTCGCCGCTTACTTCGTGTTTTAGTGTGCGTTCGTTACTCGGGGCGATCTAAAGTTTACACAGACCTCTTCTGATTTTTCCATGTGATATGTATAATGTAGCTCTGGTGGTTCCGAACCCACCTTAAACATTTAGGCCAAGTGATCTTAGCAGTCAATGCCGAAAACGAAATAAAAAAAAAAGTACACACAAACTCAAAAACACATTCGCTCGCTATTGCGCTCTGAACAAGAAGCAAAAACCAATGCCAAGTCAAGAGAAATTACAATGAAGAGTAATAAATAACAGGAGCTACGGTGGTGTAGTGGATAGAGGCTCAGACTGCCACGCGGCAGACCCCGGTTCGGATCCCGCGCATCACCTCTGGTTTTTCTATGCGATATGTATATCATAGGTCTGGTGTTTCGGAACCCACCTTAAACAGTAGGTCCTAGGCCAAATGGCCTTAGCAGGTCGGTGTCGAAAAACGAATTAAAAAAAAAAAAAGTAATAAATAACAATCGGCCGGTCCTCGATCAGAACCCATAAATGCGCGTTTACCGCGCTGCTGCTGGTCAATATGATATCAGATTCGTTCACCACGTGCAGAAGCGCGTGACAAACGCGTTTATGCTTGCGCGAAATGCAATAGCTAAATTCACGATTTCTCCATTATCTGAGCGTCGCACCAAAACGCTTGCTGGTGTCGCTTTGGGTATAATGCTTTGGAGCCTATCAAAATGATCTCAAACAGTGTGCGCGATCGCACAGTGAATAATACGTTTGAGTCGAAAATACACAAGGAATTAATAATTAGTTTATGATCCCTTAAGGGAAACAAGGAAAACTTGGAATATGACCGCGGCGGTGTCAGGCGGGGCAGGATTCAATTGGTCTAGATTTGGAGATTCTGTTGAAGATAGCCGTTACTTGATGGCAGCACTATTGACAGGCGCTGCATTTGAGGTCCTTTCCTCAAATCTACATCGTTTTCCCCTCTACTTTTTTTCTTATACTTCTACCCCCTTCGCTTGTTTTTGCCTACGCGTCTAATGGCGTGATCGTGTACTCTTCTTAAATAAAGTCTTGTTGCAAGGAGTTTGTTATGAGTGCGTTACTGACTCTACTCCAACAGGTTATAGGCCCACACTATGTGCAAATTCATTTATCGTGCAAACAGTGCTGTTGAACTCTCTTGCAACATGCGACGTTAGGCTGCTTGTTGTAACGTGTGCATCGTCATTGCCTTGTGCTTAAAAATGGCTGCGCTAGGTATCGCAAGAATGGACGTTCTCAATCGAGAAAATTATGATACCTGGAAGATGCTTATGGAAGCGCTATTAATCAAGAACGGTGCATGGGATTACGTTTCTGGGACCAAGCCTGAAACCAAAGCCTGAAATCATTGAGGGAAACGTTGCGTCACAGCTCGAGTACGACGCCTGGATGAAAGGTGATCAAAAGGCAAAATCGGACATTATACTTTCGATAAGTGCAAACGAATTAAAGCAAGTCAAAGTATGTGCGACTTTCCGAGACGTATGGATGTGCATGGAGAAGATTTATCAATTCAAAGGACCTGCACGTAAAGCTACGCTGCTGAAGCAATTGGTTATGCAACGCATGAATAAGAACGAAGACGTTCGCAAACACTTAAGAAGAGTTTTCGATGCAGTCGATAAGCTTGCAGAAATGGATGTGACCATATATGCCGACTTGCTTGCGATACTGTTATTGTACAGTCTTTCGTCAAATTTCGAAAACTTTCGTTGCGCAATCGAGTCTCGACATGACTTGCCATCGTCAGAAGTATTACGCGTTAAAATCATCGAAGAAAGCGAAGTTAAGAAGCACGATACGCGGAGTGATATGGAAAACGCTTTGTTGGCGAAGAAACAATCGTACCAAAAATGAAAAGCAGCGAAGAAAAATTCGTCAAATAGTAAGGCGAATACCAAAATAAAGTGCCTTCGATGTTGAAAAATTGGACATAAGTCTTCGGAATGTCGGCAAAACTTCGAGAAAACCGAACAAAATGCGAAAGCCGCCAAGAACTATCTTTTCTATGGTAAAATCGGTTTGTGCGCGGCTGATAGCGGTGTTATTATATGGTTCAAGAGGCATACGTTAATCGCGACCGAGCATAGTATCTAGATAGCGGCTGCTTGTCGCATCTATGTAAAAATCGAGACGACTTTTCCGATGTTTGTGGAACAGAATTTGAGAAGCTGCATCTGATAAATAATGCATTGACGGATGTTAAAGCGCGTGGAAACGTGAATGTCGTGATAGATCAGAGACGCTGTGTCAAAACTGTGAAATTATCCGACGCGTTGTTCGTTCCCGACTTATGTATGAATCTCCTATCGGTCGGTAAAATCACAGACAAAGGTTATCGAGTGATCTTTGAAAAGAACTCTGCCGAAATACTTGATGCTAAAGGTAACACGCTATTTGTTGCTAGAAGTGAGGATGGACTATTCTACATTAAAACTGATCGCGAAAGTGAATACGCGGCGAACACGATGTCTCACCCGTCGATTAAGAGTTCCGTGTCGCTGTGGAACCGCCGAATGGGTCACTTAAATACTAAGGATTTAGTCACAGCTGCTAAGACCGGAATAATCAAGGGTGTAAAATTCACCGAATCTGATGCTGAGCTATCCTGTAACTTCTACATTCAGGGGAAGATATCCTGGGCTTTGTTCTCGAAGCATTTCGACAGTAGCTCCAACATACTTGAGGTAGTCCATTCAGATATATGCGGTCCAATACGCACAGAATCTCACGGCAAGGCTAAGTATTTCGTCACATTTATCGATGACCATTGAGGATGATGTGTGGTACGTATTTTGAACAAAATGAGCGGAGTCTTCTCCGAATTTAAGAAAGTTCAAGCATTCTTCGAGAAACAAAAAGACATACCATTAAAATGTTTACAATCTGACAATGGAACAGAATACTTAAGCAATGAGTTCAAAATATTTACAAATACGCATGGTATTCGTAGGCAGTTAACAGTGGCAAATAATCCAGAACAAAATGGTAAGGCTGAACACAGAAACAGAACTCTGGTGGAAATGGCGAGATGTTTGCTAATACAAGCAGGACTGCCAATGTCATTCTGGACTGAAGCAATCAGTACAGCAAATTTTATTAGGAACTGTTATCCATCAAAATCTCTGGATGAAAAAACTCCTCATGAAATATAGCATGGAGGTAAACCTAATGTAAGTGGTCTCACAGAATTCGGATGTAGAGTATTTGTTCTCGACAAGGCATCACTCAAAGGAAAATTTGAGACCAAAACAAAAAGCGATATTTTCCTCTGCTATTTGGAGCAGTCAAAGGTTTACAGAGTCTGGATTCCTTTAGAGCATAAAGTAGAGGTGAAAAGGGACATAAAATTCTTGGAGGATATATCTCCCTTAACTGTCATTGTGACAGATTCATCGCTCGGATCAATAGAAGTATCCAAGGAACTACTGAAGACATTGGAAGCGTCGCATGAATCATCAACATCCGATTCTCCTCTAACCTCTGTTCAAATTTCATCTGAAGATCCTATTAAGGAAGAGGACACAGACTCCATTTCTTCGCGGGAAGAATCGATCGAGGATGATGACTACAAAACCGAGATTCAACGAAGAGGACCTGGTAGACCTTGTCTCATTCAAACTGAACGCACAGGTTGTCCTTGAAAACAATATAATGTCGTCGAAGCAAAAATCATACAAGAAGTCTTTCTAGCCAGGATGCCTGTTACGCAAGCCGTCGCTAGCTCAAAGTCTACTGAGTGGCATAACGCTATGGCCAAGGAATTAAAGAGCATCATTGCAAACGATACTTGGGACATAGTCGATCGTCCGGTAGGTCGGTCAGTCATCGGAAGTAGGATGGTCCTACGAAATAAATTCGGAGCCAATGGATCACTAGAGTGTCGGAAAGCGCGAATCGTCGGGCGCGGATTTTCTCAGAGACCAGGTATCGACTTCCTGGAAACTTTTGCACCGCTGGCTCATTTAAGTTTGATTCGCTTAGCGACTGCTATTGCTTCACAGTACGATATGCACATACGTCAATTCGATGTAATAGCAGCTTATCTAAATGGTATGCTCAGCAAGGAAATTTTTATGGAAATACTGGAGCTGACTGAAGAAACATTGGAACTTATCGTACGCAGTGAACACAAGGAGAGTCTTGTTAGGAATAAGGCGCAATCTATGCTGGAAGATTTGAAAGGAAGAAATAAAGTGTGTCGTCTCAGAAAATCGCTATACGGATTGCGTTAAGCGGAACGCCAATGGAACAGGAGACTGAATCAGGAGCTACGACGTCTTGGTCTAGAACCGCCGAATTCCGACCCTCGTGTATACCTCCGAGGTCAAGGGGGAGACTTGTTGATGTGCGTTGTTTATGTTCACGACATCCTGCTGATATCCCGAAAGCTGGATAGTATTGATAAAATTAAAGAAGAAGTCTTGAAGAGCTTTGACATCAAAGATTTGGGTGACGTAAGATATTGTCTTGGAATAGAGTTTATTCGAAATAAAGATGCAATGCCCGCTAACGGAATAATTACTTGGGAATTAAGAAAGCAAAGGACCGTCGCCCTTTCGTCAACCGAAGCAGAGTATATGGGCATGATCGTGTACTCTTCTTAAATAAAGTCTTATTACAAGGAATTCGTTATGAGTGCGTCATTGAATCTGCTCGAACAGATTCTATAATCGATACACGGGTAATTTACAAACTGTGCAGATATGTATAATTATGGTTGTTACAATACACATTGATATATTTAATTGTATTGTTCATAAAAACGTGCAGACCCTACATTATAGAACTTAATATAACTTATTACCAGTATGAGATGATGGGAAAGAAATAGCTCATCTTTTAAAGTTGAAAAAACGTCTTTTAAAAACTAACTTTTGCTTCAGAGTTATTATGTATAACGATTTCGTAACATTAATTTATTGAAAGGTTTAAATCAAGTAGTGGTGCGACACGGATAGTGGATCGATTATTAAATATTTCGCTTCAATGCTATGAAGCATTTTTTTAAAACTGTAAAATAGTTTTTTTTCAGAGCTATGTGCCGGTTCTTATCCAAATTATAATATATTTTACATTTAAACAATGGATCAAGCAATTAATGTTACGAAATCGTTTTTTCCTAAAGGAAATTTTTTTAATTTGAAAAGAAGATAATGTCGCATTCAAGTTCTGCTTGTTCCCCTTGAGGAATCAGAGAACAAATTGTAATAATCACTTCTATATGGTTGCACTTTGTGTATACCCTTTGTGACTTGAGCGAGGCAGGCGACACTGTTTTCCAAGTATTCGACTTGCATTTATAGTGGGCTGAACAAAAGGGATCAAGAGGAAAATAACTAGACAAGCCCAAAGGGGGGCAAGCGAGACATTTAAAAGCCAGCCTAAGAATTATTGTCATTGATTACTTAATTTCAATTTTTTAAATTTGAAAATTTTTTTAACTTATCGGTAAAATTTTGCTGATCAAAACGAGAACTTATTTAGTAATTGATTTTATTAACTTTTAATCGAATTACGAGTATGGTTTACTTGAAAATTACGTAAAACATTGTTCAAATAAGCGGGGGCGAATAAAAACCGAATTATTAGACCGGTCTCGGATGGCCACTTAATCTCAGGAACAGTGGACTTGGATGTAATTGATCGGAGAAGAGGAGACGCACGGGTAACTGAAATTCACCAATATACTTCGCTATACTGCAATTACAACCAACGAACTATTACACGCAGCCGAAACCTGATCGGGTATCGCACTTTCTGACACTCATCAAGGATATCAAAAAAGAAAGACTGGGACGGCAAAGGATCCAAAATCTACAGTAAGCGTTTACGACTATACTTGGCAAGAGACGGAGGGTAAAACGCATCGAATCGAAGTTAATGGGATGAGGTCTTTTTTTTGTTGCTGTTGACATGTAGATTGAATAACGGAAGGCAAGGTATAATATAATATTATACTTTCTATATGTACATGATAAAACTGAACTTGGTTTGATACGTTGTAGTAAACGTGTTTATAGTGGTTGCTTGTGTTAAACATATGGCGATGACTACGTGCGTCCTATGTGGCTTGACAACTAGCTGCGTCCGATGTTAGTTGACGATCGCGTGCATTCGACGTTAGTTTGACGACAATCTTGAGCGACTTTGTTCGTAGTTTCTAAGTGATCTTACCACAACGTTTAGGTGTTCGAGAAAGATTTTTGAATTTCTTGACCAATCGCTAGTTTCCTATCGGTTTTTAGGCCTTTTTGCTGGGTTTCATTATTTTTCTTGATTTGGCTGCGTTTTCAAATAATGTGCAGCCCTACTAGTTTTCATATTGTCTTCGATGACCGTTTTTAGAAAGTTGTACATAGGTGAACAATGGCACGATACATGGGGTCTTGATTGACGAGGTGCCGCACTCAACCCTAAAAAATATCAAATTTTTTAAATTTATTACATTCAGAAAGACCCCTACTGCTAAGCAGAGGTTCCGGTAAAGAGCGAATAGACTGTAGGGTAGATCGGCTTGGTCCCGCTTGACCCTTGGAACAATAAAACAATAAGTACTGGTTCTTCTTTCGGTTCTACTATTGTTTGCTATATGAAAGTGTTGCATCACCGGGGCTGAATACGCAAGAGCGGAAGGTATTTAAGTAATATACATTTGTATAAAATAGTTGGCACTGGTTCCTCTTTCACCTCCACTATTATTCGATATATGAATGTATGGGGTCATCGGGTATAATTTCCTTAGATTCGCTCATACGTCCTGGAGTTTGTTTTTAAGTGAAAATTTTGTATGAAAAGTCAAATGTTTTGGCAATGCGTTTTATATTATTCGATAAAGAATTATGCGCTCTGCAAAACAGTGTGTTTAGTTTTTTTTTTATGCGGACATACTTTCTGTTCTTTCCAGGTCATTAAAATGGAATGACAAGTCGACAAAAAAGAGCACTTTGGACACCTGTTGTTTATGTTTAATAGAGGTCCCAAAGCCACAGAAGGTGCTCGAGAGATTTGTAAAGTGTATGGTGGAGAAGCGGTGCCTTTTAGGGTGGCTCAAAATTGGTTTAAGCGATTAAAGCCGGCAATTTCGACCTCAAAGACATGCATTGCACTAGACGCCCCGTTCAGTTCGAAGAGGAAGGACTGAATCAGCTTATTCATGTTGTTGGTCAAAGCATACGGAACCTATGTGCACAACTTTTTGAATTTTTCTCTTCGAGTGAATATGACGTTCCATGCTACTGAGGGAGCATGCCATTACCTCTGTCGATTCCCTCGTCGTTTGGCGTAAATCTTCGTGAATAAGCTAATTCTGTCGTTCTTTATCGAACTCAACGGGGCGTTCGGTGCGATACATGTCTTTAAGGTCGAAATTGCCGTTTTGGAATCGCTGACACGAATTTTCAGGAGTTCTAAGAGGTATCATTTCTTTGTCATATACTTCACTAATCTCTTAAACAGCTTCTATGGTTTTGGTACTTTAATTAAACGCAAAAAGTAAAAGGTATTGAAAATGGTTTTTTTTGTCCACTTGACACTCCATTTTAATAACCTGAAAAGAACAGAAAGTATATCGGCATAAAAAAACTAAACACACTATTTTGTAGAACACAATTCTCTATCGAATAACATAAAATTCATTGCCAAGACAGTTTATTTTTCATGTCAAATTTTCACTAAAAAAAAAAATGCCAGGACTTATGGGCCAACCTTATACAAAAACGGTCGAGTAGTTTATAAGATTATGCTAGCTACATGCATTTGCGCAACGACAAAATGCTTCAGATGAAGTATTATTGATAATATTGGAAATGTAATGTTATTGGAAGAATGGAATGAAATAAATCGAAATGATAATTTGCTCTAATTTACACAGGAGATTGTGATATAAAGAATAATAATGTAAGAGTTTACGCTACATCTTTGACGTGGCGATGGCGAGCGGTATATTTTGATTTCGATTGGGTTTCGAGCTCCCCAAGTCGATGGGATGACGCAGCGTGACATATAATGTAAAAAGGGCAGCAGCGGGCAGTGCTTGACCTACTGTCACTGAGAACACTTGTAATTCTTTCAGACCAAATATATATATATTCCATTTTTTTATATTATTGCGCCTTGTGTAATAATTTAAACGGCCTTCTAAACACAACAACAAGTTACTACAATCTATATTCTTATATAAAATGATAAAAGTACGAATTACTTTTCTTGAATACAAGGCTGCATCATGATTAAGATACAAATATTAAAGACGGTCTATGAAGTTAAGGGAATTGAAAAATCTTAATTATTAATGTGTGCGTTCGTGTGCGTGCGTGTGTGCATGTAAGTATGTATATATAATTATTAATACACTAAATCTTAGAATGAAAACTTTCCAAGGCTATCCTCGTGGGAACCACATTCTTTTGTTCGCAACTGTGTATGATTATAGCATTTATTCTAGTGATGGAGACTAATAACGGGTGATTAAAAACAATAATAATAATTTACAGTGGTTGGTGAATCGAGGTCGTGGATCGTTTGTAGGTTTAAGTAAGACAATTTTACTTTTCTAGGTGGTGTCTGATATGTCATTTCTTATTTCTAACTTATGATAACTTCTTATATACACTTCGTTTCTTGCAGTTTTGTTTGATACCATTTCAATCTCTACACGTGCCTTGCTTAACACCGTCGAAGCATTTTCATCAACAAATTGACACATTCGAAACGACTGGCAGCGATATGTTGCGTCAAATATTATTGACCACATTGGAGATTCTTGCTTCCAATTCGTTAACATTATTCCTACCACGACCGGTCAAGTGGCCGGTCAGTGATTTCTTTGAAAAATTGTAGAACTTTGAGGCGCGGTTATTTCTGAGATTTTTCATGATTTTCTCGCAGCGTACGGATTGATGAATTAATCTATTGACATTTTCCCTTCGTCCTCTTTTTCTTGAAGGACATATTTAGTACATTTAAATCTGTCTGGATAATGGCTGGTAGGAACAGTGTTAAAGTTCATATTTGTCTTCTAAATATGTCTTTTTTAATTCACCTATGAAGGAAAAATTGAAGACTATCCGATGTTAGTCATTCGTGTGCGCCACGTCTGACAATTCATTGATCTAAGAAACTATCTTTATAACCAATCACGAATGTCGTTTGCGAAATACACCACCCTGCATAAATTGAAGCTGTGCAATGTTATTCCACCGAGTAATTATCGGCCACACATGATAGGAAGTGATTTATCAGACATCCTGTATATCAGCAAATCCCAACCTGATATGCATTGTGAAACCTGAAAGCCTGATAGATTGATAATACTGCTGTTACAGAGCAACAATATGTAGGGTCAATCGAGGAATTCAGCGGATTATTACTTTGTTTTTGCCAAGGTTGAATTATTGTCTTATTATTTACTCAGCAGACCTCCGGTTAACATCAGAGGTTTTTTAAGTAATAATATATTTAATTTTTCTCCAATTAAGACGTGACATTCCCTAAATGATATTAAATTAGTTTATGAAAATGTAGATTTTAGAACATTAGTGCCCACATTTTTATGTTTCGCATATCCTCCGGGATGGTAATTGGATTAGACCCTAGTATTAATAGATGAAACTAAAGTTACAGTGTATTGTATTTTAAATAAAATAAATTGGAGACATGTTTTCATTCTCCGGGTTGGGTGCACTCTACATAGAGAATACGTAACGGTTCGAACTTCAATGTGAGCTTCTTATTAACCTAAAACAAATAACGTGTTGGAGAATAATACGTATCAAATTAATATTATTTACTAAGTAGGAAGAATAAAAGAGGTGTGTTATACAACATATTACAAAATTTTTTTAATAGAAAAAATTTGTTATTAGATATCTACCATAGAAACGGCAAACATATAATTTGGTCAAGTAAATTTAAAGAGGAAAATATTAAAATACGAGTTATGCTCGTATATCAGGTAGTTGTTATGCCCTGGTGGTCCTGTACAATTATATGTACAACGTTGTCGGAGCATAGGTTGTAATTCGTAAATAATTATATCCTATCCATAATAACTGTTCAAACGCATAATAACTGTAACACGCTTGTATTATATACAAAGAGTTACATAATATGCAAATATAATAAAAAAGAATAATTATTCCTCACTTTGGCAGAGAAACGGTTTCACTCCGTTATTCGTTCACAGGGTCACCAGGACAAAGATAGGAGCCGCGTGGATTGCGTGTTTATATGCGTTTGGTAGGTTTTCTGAAATTAGTTATAGGTTGGGCAACCAAACTAAGTTCACTAGCTAGATTGAATAAAGATTTATGTAAGACAATAAATTTGAATAACAAATATGTGGTACTTTAGAGGAGTTTCGTACATGGGAATAACATAAACAGCGAGTTAATATTATCTTCTTATTTTATTAAAAAATGAATTGTATACATTACTAAACAATTGCGTGTTAGTGTGGAAATTCAAAGTATTATTTGTTGATTTTATGTGAAACATTTTGTTTACTAATCTTCGTTTGTAGTTAGTCTCTGAATCTAAAATTACAATATTTTGAAAATGTTATGTGGTTGTGGTCTACACAGGGTAGCTATAACAACTAGAATTGTTTTTGTTTAGTCAACGAAATTTTTTTTAAGATATGGATGAGAATTTAATTAAAAAAAAGAACCACCTTTAAAGCTTGAAATCAAAGTCGTTAATATTAGGAATAAGAGTATAAAGAAATCTAATTATAGTTCAAAAACTTTTATAAATAGATCAAAATAATCTTTCAATCAATTTATCCATATTCAGACAGACAAACAAAAATTAATAATTATCCAAGATAGACAGAAACTTATTAATAAATTTCAAATTTTAACAAAGAAATATAACAATGAGAAGCAATACAGATTAAATAATGGATACATTTTTTAATATAATTCAAGAATTAGAAGTAAACTAAAATTAATCTTGGGAGAGAGCAAGATGCAAACTGGAGAAGATGTTATCAGCGTTTTAGTAAACCACCTAAATAAAAGATCAAAAAAAAACTTGGTATGGGCCTGAGGAAAGGCAAGAAGTTTTATTAGCGATGACAAAGGCAAAATAGTTATAACTGAGGCTGATAAAAGTAATGTTATTGTTGTATTGAACAAGGACCAGTATTACGAAAATCATGCCATATATTATCTGATAAAGACACATATCCAATTCTAAATAAAGATTCATCTAAGACATTACATATCAAATTTTTAGCATTAGTTAATAAAGAATGTCCCAAAGTTCACGCAAGAAGTAAATGTGATAGGAAACTCAGATCTATAATTAAACATTTTTTAATTTTTTATTCATTTATAAAGCATCTAGTGTTGGGTTATGTATAAAGTAGCATATTGGGTAAATGGCCTCCACGATTTTGCTGGCACATACGCACTCTTTTGTTGAAATTTTCTATTACAGTTTTGCATATACGTGGCTGAATTTGGTTTATACAGCATTCAATTTCATCCCGTAAGGCGTAGGTGGTCGTGAGCTTGTTGCCATGAACCGTAGACTTTAAACCCCCCCCAGAAAAAGGCAAAACGCGTTAAACTACACGATCTGCTCGAACGGCTAACTCGAATTATCAAAACGGGAAATTACATGATCAGGATATGTCTCATGCAATAATTGAATTGTTTCTCAAACTCCGTGGTATGTGGCACCATCTTTTTGAAACCACATGTCGTCCACATCCATATCTTGCAATTTGGGCACTACAAAATGGATTATCCTGTCACGATAACGAGTACCATTAACTATTATTGCTTGACCAGCCATATTTTCAGAGAAGAATGGTCCGATGATGCCTTCAGTCTAAAATGTGCATCAAACAATGACACGATGCATTTGTTCTTTAACAATCCCTCGTGGATTTTCTGAACTCCAAATGTGACAATTTTTTCGATTAACCATTGACCGTCGATTAAGCCATTAAGATGAAATAAGCCTCATCGTTGAAGATGAAGCTTATTTCATTTCATTCTTTAACCCACAAATGGTGCAAAAATCAAATCTTGCTTGATTTTGCACACGCTTTAGGTAGAAAACACTTGTTTACGTAAAGAATTATTTTTACGTAGAGCGTACGCACTGCCCAAGATATATAAAAAGAATGTTCCATCCAGAGTGATAATTTGCAATATAAATATATCTTTGCATAAATATGCAAGATTCATGGAAGACACCATTAGAAAAGGTATTGATTTCTCTGCTAATCAATTAAAAATAGTATCTGTTAGAGAAATTGTTTAGTTTCTACAATATTATTGATGTAAAATGTAATATATTTATTTGATGTAAAGTGTTATTTACTAGCGTAGTATAAGAATTAGTAATAGATATCATCAATAATATTCGGCAGGTATTTCTAAACATAAAAAAATTCCGAAAAATGATACTTTAATGAGACTTGAGTGATCTTTATTTCGGACAGGTTATATAAGTAAATAAAGCACACAACTCAAAATTTACGTTTTGTGATCTGTGGCCCTCTTCAGAAAAAATGTTTATTATTTAAAAGGCGGACATAAACAATATAAAATATTTATATATATTTCCGAAAAATGAATTACTTAACTCCATTTGTGACGTACGCGGATCCCTCCAAACAAGATAAGGAGAATCTAAAGAAAATCAGGGTTGTCAGACGGTGAACCACCAAATATAAATAATCTCAAACCCATAGCCAGAAAGGCTAAAACTCCTGCGGTCTCTGAACTCCTGCAGTCCAATAAATAAAACCACCGCTCTTGATAGCTAATATTTTTTAGACAACAACGATAAGGGCATGGGAAGAGTTCGTACATCTTCCATCATTCCTTAAGAGGAGGTAACCTAAAGCTTCTAGCTATTGGTTTTGGGAAAAACTTCCTGGCGTTCTTTCAATAAAATTGTACTGCTTTTCTTATAGTCTGAAAATGAATTTATTTAAACCAAATACGCTCCATTATTATTAACAATTTTTCATCATTTTATGAGTATTCTGGGCGATCTGTGTTTCCTGAGTTATTTGCAATTAACACCGTCTATCGGGAAAAACGTCACGAACTTTTTTCCAGACCCAATATATATGCCAGTACTTTATGACAAAGAGTATAATTGCATTTTTGAAATTCCAACTATACGGTTACTCTATCGGTTAATTTCTTGATTTTCTCCCCCGACTCGGAAGCTTTAATCCTTTGCGGTCGGAAGGCGACTCTCAGTCGCCACGGCGTTTCGCGCGACAGGTCGGATGGCGAGTGAGAGGCGCTAATCGGTATTTATGTTAGATTACGTAAGCTCCAAACGATAGGACCGCAGAATTGGTTCTTGGAAAGGTTCCTTGGATGTTTATACTTTTTTGTATGAAGTATCAAATGACACATCTTAACGGAGATAAGATAAAATTGGTAAAAGATTTTTCTAAGACTGTGGCTTTGAACATGTCTCCGAAGTCAATTGAGACTCGACGATCGTGGGAGAAGCATCAGAAAAATTTGTATAATGTGATCTTGTTCGAACCCCGACAAAAATGGATATTAGGAGCGAAATCAGTTTTAGCGGACCTACCAGTATCAACAAGAATTCCGTTGCATTTATATGCAATGCTGTTGAATAGAGTTTCTCGTGCGCAGGAACATCACATGTTTACCGACCAATATTACACCAGCTACATCTTGGCGATCGAATTACGGAAATTGAAGTGTCATTTGAAAACAGTTAGAAAACAGTTACCAGACGTAATTAGAAAAAAAAACAACTTCCAAAAGAAAAATCGATGGTAGCTTACCGCAAACTTGATAATTTTGTTGTAGCGTGGAAAGATAAGCGAATTGTTACGTTCACAAATTTTCATAATGCGGCGATGAGTAACGTAGAACGAACACTCCGCCATGGTGTTCAAACTGTTGTTAGAAAGCCCGATGTTGTCGTAAATTATATAAAATTCATGGGCGGCGTTGACTTGGCGGATCAGTATGCCTCGACCTACTGCTCCATGCGTAAATCATTAAAGTGGTGGCGTAATTTATTTTTTGGGGATTAGAAATTTTATTAATCAATTCCTATATTCCCTACAAATTAGTCAAAAAGCAGAGAAACGAGCGGCCACTTAACCACTTACAATTCTGGAAAATCTTAGTGAAGCAAGTGAAAGGTGATTTTCGACAGGGGCGACGACCTTCAACATCGACCTCCAACTCGGATGAGATTCGGCTCAACGGAAAACTTCCCCTAATGCTTTGTGGTACAAAAAGTGATTGTAAAGTTTGTTCCATCCGAAATAAACCAGGTGGAAGACACGAGACCACTTACTACTGTGATACATGTCCAGGAAAACCAAGAATGCATCTTGGTCAATGTTTTTCAAATTATCATACCAAAGAAAAATACAAAAATTAAGTTTGGGAAATTACATTGTTAAGGTGTAAATATATATAAATTCTTAAAATACAACGTTTTTATAAGATAATTTATGTATAAGATCATTTTATTTGTACCTGTAATACGCGACACCTTCGCGAAAATCGCTCCGACCTGGCACCTCGCTCGGCCGAAAAAGCCGCCGACCGCAAAGGGTTAATAGTAAGAATTCATTTACACGCGATGTGTCAGAAAGTATCTTTCTATCTCAGTAATCACTCCATAAAACGGTGAAGCTCAATGTTAATTATCCTGAACCTTGGTAATCTCGAAATATCTGGCGTGCGATGATCTACCAATGTGCCGGAGTTAGTCAAGAAAGTCTCAGTTTAGTTTGATAAATCATTTACACTAATGTGTAAAACTCGAGGTGAAAGCAAAAACTCAGATCTAGATTATTTTATAGACTTAAAAGTTACAATCGAAGTTTCTGTCGCAAAAGAGTGTTCGGTCTATTTTAAAATCCCTTTGTTTCCTTTATGCGCCCGAACCCTTTATCGAACAATGTCGGTGATTTTGTAGCGGAATTCCACAGATTCTCGTAAAATCATTAACTCTTCAAATTCATCCCAATGGAGTATCGCATAGACCTGTTCGAATCGAAATCTTTTAACCCGTAATACAAACTTGGTGATAGAGTTGTAATCAAAACTGGCAACAAGGACAGTTCGTAACACACTATTTTTACTTTTAATAATACAATTTACGAACAGAAATTTCGTAGCTCTAGGGGTCTTTCAATTTCACTAATTTTAGCTGAATTCGTTCGGTCAGATTTAGAGAAGTCGGTTTGGAATACAATACACATGTGCGCTTCCACGTTATATTTATATTTTCTTTCTACTTAGTAAATAACACTAATTTTATACGTATTATTGTCCCACACGTTGTTTGTTTTAAGTTAATGAGGAGCGATTAGATTCATGGTTGAATCGTCACGTATTCTTAATGTAAAGTGCGCTCAACCCGTGATGGATTTTTAATGATACACGGGGGTTTGAGTTTATTATAAATGACCACTATTAAGATTCTGCTAACACTTTATATATTTAAATAACATCGAACAAATAAATGTACATTTTACAAGGATTCACAATACATCGCGCACACACGAAAAACCGAAAACAAACATACAAGAAATTAACAAGAAACGAACGCTCAAACATCTTCAGGGCCGTAGTACCCTGGAGCGACTATATTCGCATGCGACGATGAAGATGATTCTCCAACAACCCGAAGAGTGAAAGCATATTTCCAATTTTTTTTTATTTAAAATACAATACACTGTAATTCTAGTTTTATCTATTAATACTAAAGCGTATGCCAATTATATATTATAATCCCGGAAGATATGCAAAGCATGAAAGTTTCGGCACTAATACTCTATAATCTGCATTGTTATAATCTAATATTCTAAAACAAACAAAAAATCAGATGGAAACGATAACAATTCAATTTGTAATTATAAATCAGTTTATCAATTTACGATTTTTCGTAAATTTTAAAGAAGACGTCAGTTGATTTGAAGGAAATATGTTAGTCATAGAAAATATGTTACTTGATATTTAATGGGGGTTTAAGAGTTGAATTTTAACAAGTGGTCGTAGGCGAAGTCTAGAGCAGAAATCTCTTTTAACACTTCCGAACCATTGATAATTTCAGAATAACATTTGGTTTCGTGTTTTGTTCTTACGTTGACTATCGTTCTTTTTTTCCAGAATAATATATTATTGTCGATTAAAAGCACAATCGTCAATTGACAAATAGCCATTTGCTGATATTCAAAAGTTTTCTTCCATCAAGAGCCATACATTATAAATGCTAATGGAAAGGAGATTAAAGTATGATTAAAGCAGCAAAATTTAAAACTGATCTGTACAAGATTCAGATTAGAATCGTAGATATCTACTTAACGCGGCAAATTTGAAGGGAAGCGGATTTAAGCCGTTACTATATATTATTTTGTATATATATATTTCAGTTTCCTTTGTGTCTCAGTCTTTTAAAAGGAAAGAAACTATCATAAAACCACTTACGATATAAAGAACATTACTGACTAAAACACTTAAATTGCATCTCTCGAAAACGGCATTATCATTCGGTTATTATACATTTTTTAAAGAGATAAATTCTTAAATCTGGCAAAATAAATGTGCGCAGTTTATATATCTCTGTAAGTAAACTAACCACTCTTTACGTGTTTATTACTAGCTGGTTGTACATTTATATCAAACAAAAGGCTGAAGTTTTTCCCTTGCTTAGGGTCACCAAGTAAGTAAACTCGTTGTTGATTATTATGAAGCTTTTGAAGCATAGTTTAGCCGTAGTTCGGAACTAGAGCCGAATATGAAGCCGCAAATTTGTCCTTAAGAACAGCCAAATCGGTGGTTTAATACTTGTTATTATAATTATTGCTTCATAAAATATGCTAATAAAAAAATGTTAAAATGTATCGCACATAAAAAGTATGAAACAAATGTCACAATTGTGTAGTAGTGTAACATTTCTTCTTTACTGCACAAATACAATGAACATTTCGATAGTTTTCTTTTTTTCGATAGTTCTTCTCATTAACATTTCGAAAACATAATCCGCCGACATTTCGTGCATATAATTATAATTTAATTTTGCATAAGTTTCAGCAAGTATCTGTCACCCGATTATTTTTATGTTGTAATATTAAAATTTATTTTAAAAAGGGCGGAGGGGGGTCACAGTAATGGTTAAAAATCAAGGATGTTTACAATAAATCCGATGGGTCCTGGGATAATCGTGCGAAGCGACACCAGCTACCGCCTTACATATTGTGCGCAAATAATTAGTAGGTCGCGAATCTATAATGTATGGTTCGCGTGAGTGTATTGTGTATTTCGTATTGCGAGGATTTATGTTTGGTGGGTGTTTATTAGTCAGACGTGGCGCGGTAAATGTGTATTCGCGCGTTCTATTGGAAGGCCCGTCGGAAGTATTTTTTTAGGCAATAGGTGCTAACCGAATTTTAGGGATTCTTGTACGCACAGCGAAAGGAGTGGGTGTGCCAACAGGTAATATGATGAGACAATTTTTGTGAAGGGACGATTTATCCAGAGCAACGGCGAAGTGCCCTCTTCGATTAAATTCGTAGTTCTCGATAGTTCTCTTTGTGTATTAGTGTACTCTTCTAATGAGTCATAAAATAAATTGTTACGCAATCTATAACAAGTGGAGTGTCCCTGCCCGATTCGGGAAAGCAACCCACATATCGCTACGATTTTCTCACTTATGCTGGTCACGCAATTCGAAATTACGCCCACATTAAATATCGCATCCATCATGAAAAATGGATATTTTCAGGAATTCTTTATCAGCATTTTTTTTTTCATTTCATTCTTCCAGCACCGATTGCTGGTAAAGGTCATTTTTCGCCTAGAACCTCACTGTTTAAGATGGGTTTCGAACAATCACAGCTACATTATACATATCATATGGAAAGACCAGAGATGATGGCCGGGGATTCGAATCCGGAACGTCCGTGCAAATCCGAGCCACTATCCACTACACCACCGTAGCTCTGCATTTTTATTTCGTACAATCTTTGATATATTTGGGAAGTATCCTTCTTTAATTACCTTCTGCAAAAATTTTATAGGAAAAAATTAATCATTATAGTCATACTAGTATTCAAAATGGACAACAGCCGCATGTGTAATTAACTACTGTAATTTTTCATATAAACAATAATTTATTATCAAATAGTGGGTGTTTAAAGAAAAAATAACAAGAATCAGTAAAAGAATATACATTATTTTTAACATCACGTTGAAATTAATTATCCATCGAAACTAATAATAGAAAATTCTGTATGAGTAACGATAGCGAATACTCTGAAAAACATTTACTTAAAATCTGAAGTAAATTAAATAAGAATTCACTAAATTGTGAATACGACCGGTTAAAAAAAATTATGCAAAATTTTGCAACAAAGTATTTATAAAAGATCGATAGAATTTTTTAAACACAGCTACTCTCTGCTATAATACGTATTGTTGCACCGGGAAATGCTAGCCAAGGATTCCATAGATGAACACAGAAAATAACATTCACGACAAACAATTCCTAACACAACCAAGGAATATTTATTAGTACAAAGGGGAATCGCACGATATCTCAAGACTGTGTCTAGCACTGACGGGCTCAATGCGCTCTGTCCCTACAGTTTTCTGTTGTCAACAACCCTGTTGACATTCTTCGCTATTGGGACATAACGCGGTATCTTCAGCCGACGTTACAATATTATCTATAGCATGCTCATCGTCATCCCCTTTCCTTGTAGTTTTTTTCGTTTAATGGAATATCACACGACGCTAATATAGGTTTTCACTTAGTGGCGGAAAGTCAAAATCTCGTCGATATTTGACAGTCTGTGCTATTGCATTCATGCCATATTAATACCAATTCCTTTCATTTAATACCATTCTGTTATTTGCAATAATCCTTAATAACCATCATTCAACACGATTTCGCTTAAATAAATGCTAGTTAAACCATTGCAGCTGTATTTTCGTTATGATTTAGCTTACATTTACGCTAGTTTCTTTTCAAAAATTATTTTTTGCTTAACTCTTCATAAATACATGTAATGATAGTAAATACATGTTTTTGTAATACATTATAACTTGATTATTATTATTTGAATTACCTTTTGTATTTGTTTCCTTGCGTTAGTGACAAGAATTCGTGTCCTTTATGCAATAATCATATTCCGGTAATTCGTTCATTGAAATTTTCTGATATAGAGTTGTCGATATTATTATACATATGCATATTTTATATAGAGTCAACAGTTCTGCAAATTCAAATCCATATTACGCACTTAGATCGTCTATTAATGTCGCTGCAAATTTTTTTTTTTTGCGTGAGATCTTGTTTACTTTTTGTATACTAATGAATAAATATTCTTTAATTATTTATAGCTATGTTAACAAAACCATTTATCATTCATAACACACATTCTACTATAATCATAATAAGCAAAAAATTGATGGGTGAAAAGTTTTCATGATTTTTCGAGTCTGTGATTTAGAATCATGACAAGTGAGGATTGCCTCCCTGTGCGAGTCTCTGAGGCTCAGTGCACCTGGAAGCAGACATTAAGCCTAGATCGTTCTGAAATAGCTAGAGATTCCTTCTGGGAAAACATGTGCGATAGGATTCCTTTCGTACCCGTGAGACAGTTTTGACCACGCTCTATCCGTTCGTCTTCGTGATTCCCGTTCGTTTAAAGGTAACTCACATCGGTCCTGCCGTCAAGACTGAAGAAAAAGATGCGAGACCACATCTTGTTGCCTAGCACACACTTAAGTAACCTTTACAAAACTGACTACTTGTAATGTTGAGCAGCGCCGCGACGATAAAGCTGGTACAATAGGATAACGTACGGTGACGGTGACTGAAAGCGAGGGCTTTGGCCTTACAGTCGTAGACCGCAGAAACTCTAAGGCAATATGTAACTTGCAACGAAGGTTTGACAAGGTTCTGCGCCATGTAAGCAATCTTTCTGAAAGATGATTAAGTATGAGCGCTATGCAATGAGCTACGGTGTTAGAAGCAATGACGGACATTTTCCGTCGTACAGGGTACAACAGTACGACAATCGAGGGTCAGTAAGGCATCGTATTGAGCTGGGTTTAGTTCAAGATTCCGTGCGGGCCTGAAAGAGTTGCCAGGGTGATACAATTGCCGATAGTTCCTCGGAAATCGTTAATACTCTTTTCCACCCATGGAATTTCTCGTTTCCTCGTATTGTTTCTCCCGTCTCTCTTTTCCCGTATTGTTATTAAACGTAGAGTGTCTCCTCGATGAGTTGCATTGACATCTTTCGATCGTGATTCGCGAATGGAGATCGACGTAAGCGCATCGGAGTATTCGTGAGTGCGAATCTCGTTCCCTGACATCGGTGTCGCAATCCATATGTAGCTATACACAGGGAATCAATAATTTGATCCATGAACTTTCAAGGAGAACACGAAGAACTTGGAGGAAGACTGTGGTGGTGTCGGGCGATAGAAACCAACCAGTCCAGATTTATAGACCTTATAATCGACATGCGCGTAACTTACGAACTGCACAGAACTATAGTTACGCAGTATAATTATGATTGTTAGAATACACACTGGCATATATAACTGTATTATTTACAGAAACGTACAAAACATAACATTATAGATGTTACTGCTTCGGACATTAATGGTGAGGTATACCTGAGCGAGTGGTCACCAGATGTTTTATGACTCTCTAGAAAACTCAAGCACAGGCTGACCAGGAAAGGACCTGGTCAAAATAACCATAAAACATCTAGTGAGCAAATGCTTGCCCAGGTAAAAGTTAATTAACGAACGCGAAAAACACTTAACGGGACCGTCAGCCTTGCCCTTGTAGGACCACTCCACCAAACTGGCATCTTCAATGCCAGTTAAATAAGCAACATGCTTTTAACTAACTGGAATTTCTTTTCTTTTCGAACATCACGCGAGTATAGACAGATAGGTGATCCCTCAATCTAGAGGTAGTCAAGAATCGTATCGTGCAATTCTATCAATCGACACTGTAATACTATTCGATAGGCAATCCCTCAGTCTAAAGGTAGCCATCCATCATATCAATCGTAGAAGTTTATTATACTGAGAGACTCACTCGTAGTCGAGCTTATTATTCATTGTATAAATATATACATTTTTGTTATACCGTGAGTGCTCAATTCTCGAACTCCTGATTCCGGATCCCGTGATACAACCCAACTAGTCGCCGTCCGAAAAACTTGTACGGCGAGGTGATCTGCCTTCGGGAACGCCACCATTACTGAAAGCAGCAGTTGCTCACGGGAAAGATCACCGAAAAATAGCTACCCAGCGACACTCGCCTAATCATCGATACACGCACCACGGTCTTCTTGCCGGGTTAAGGGTTGATCGCGGATACGAGAGAGAGAGAGAGAGAAATAGACACGTCTGTTTTACTCTCAAGCGTTAACGCACAGGACGGACTATTGGTTCAACGAGCAGCCAGACCCAGCGTGCAGGACGTCGACAATAAAACTTACTGTGAATGCTGTTCATATACACAGCGTGGTTTTGTATAGGTTATTATTTAATCATAATTGGAGGTATATAGCTTTTGTTAGTTTTATGTTTGTTTCTCATACAATCGGAAGTATATCGCGTTTATTTATTCGGTAGCGACAACGCCTTGAGTTTATGCTTGGGTTACATCCATTAATTGTACAACACTGCGTCAGATGCACATACGTCGTGACTTCACCTAGAATCCGCTTCTCGGTTGCCATAATGCCTCCAGTTTATGCCCGCGAATAACCCTGCGTCTGAAAAAGGTTTCGTTCACGATGTGTATTGATGTGTATAAGACTTTAAAAGATATTTGATTTTATGCTCAGATGCTGGTTGATGGTTAAGAGCAGAGTGATCATGTAAGGGCCACTCTTTCAAAAAACTAAAAAAAAGAGGAGGATTTGTGTAAGAGGATTTTAGATTCAAATATTAGAGAAAAGCAAACTGAGTTCCTTGATTGGATGTGCGTGGATACACAGTCTGTCCGTCACTTCTAGATATCGATGCACATTTTTGTTAAAGAGGCCCTACATCTTATTAGTCTTATAAAAAGAAAGTTAAAAGTTTAACCCTTTTAGTGCTGGCCGACGATATATCGTCGTTCCCAACACTTGCAAAAAGTGCCAGCGACGATATATCATTGCGCATCCAATAGCGCCTTACTATTCGCATTGCGAGAGAACTTTATCTGAAAATAAATTTATAAGACTATTGGCATTACCTTATTCTCTGTTTCTTCCGTAATACGTTGCTTTTTGAATTATGTAAATATCATTTTGAGTTTGGTTTTTATGAGCTTTTTTCGAAACCTTTGTAAATTCGTCCAATATGTCCGGTTATCTTCGCACAGGCACCGGTTTTTCGCCCGGCACTAAAAGGGTTAATAGCTGGCTGTGGTAGCCAAGGACTGTAAATATTCGAAACTTCGAAACGTATTTGAAATGAAATTTTCGATAATATTGTTGCTAAGAATTTCATAAATATTATTTAAAGATCTAATAGCTTGCATACTGTCTGGAAAATGTACATATAGCCTATGTTATGCATTAGTTTCGAACGTTACGACACGATAGAGGTTTGGAATCATAGTAATAATTCCTTTAAGGTCGCACTTTGTGGATACTATTTGTAACGTTAAAGAGACAGGAGATACCGTTTGCTAGGTCTGTGGCTTGCATTTATGCTGTGTCGAATAAAGGAAACGGCGAACAAAAGGAACCACAGACAAAAGAACCGGTCAAACCCGAGACGCGGCAGACGAGACATCTAAAAGTCTACCTAATAAGCATTATTATTAAATTTTCAATTTCAATTTCTTTAATGTCAATATTTTTGTAATTTATTGCTAAGATTTTGCTGATCAAAATGAGAGAACACACAATATACTTATGACCACATTTACTTATTTAATATTTATCCAGTTACAGATTTTATTAACTATTTAATCGAATTACGATGGCTTTTTAATTGGCTTTTACGTAAAATAAATTGACGTAGTTTACTTAAAAGCTACTTACATAAAATATCCTTGGACGTATCGAAATGTAAGCCATGGTTCTATAATTTCCGCTGAATACATAAGGCACGGTGCGATTTGAACGATGCAGAAAACACGACCTTAGTGAGGAAGAAGATACTATTCGACAAATAACGTCTAATCATAAGCTGACGTCGCCTCTTCGTATGTAGCCGAAGTCTACATTTGATATCAAATTAGATGAGTGTAGTGAAAACATAAGATCATATATCTACCGAATAATAATTAAATATATCAGTTCAATCATATTTATTTATGTTTGTAATAAGTAATTTCAGAAACCTTTTTGTATTTTTCCGAATTTTCGTTTGATATTTGAGCTGAAATACTTTTTGATTCTGAAAGTGTGCAGGATTATGGATACCAAATTTGTGGCGGTTGCTGCACACATAAAATACTTTTATTACTCGATCTTATTCGCTCTTCATTGTCTGCACGATTGAAACTCAATCCATCTGTGACTGATACGTACGAAAATAGGGAAATTCTAAATGGAGTGAAGACAAATGCTTTGAAGCATCTAGAGCGTAATAATACTAAAATAGATAACCATATCAAAACAAACGGGAATTTACGTTTCCTTCTCTCTTTAGAATTTTCAAAAATTGTTTCAAACATACATTTATATA
>JBCFXI010001035.1:0-81030 GCA_038496175.1 Ampulex compressa
TTCATTACTTTCCAATTGTACTACATGTACACGTGCATACACGTACAAACTTAAGGACACCGTACCTTTCCTTCGACACACTCCCATACCCGGGGAGCGTTAAAAACCCCGCAGACAGCCGGGTGTCCGTATTTTTGTCTCACTTTCTACGCACTTTTATCCGGTTACTCTGACACACTAAACCCGTGGAACGGCCGGGCCACCGCGGGTTCCAAACGATAGTTGCACCTACCGGTTCCAGCGGGTAACACGATCCACAGCAGGCAGACTGACACGCAGATTAGCACTAAGCTGCGGGTCGGTCGTCGTCGTCGTGCCATCGTCACAGTATTGGAGTCGGCCTACGCCCGTGCATTTCTTTCGCTCCCTCGACACCCTTCGTGCCCCTCGCTCTATCACTCTCTCTCTCTCTCTATCTATCTCTATCTCTATCTCTCCTTCGCGGCCCACAGCTAAGAAGATCCTCTCAGCCGCGAGGATGCATAGCGATTTCCCTTCCTCCCGCTGAGAGCCACCGGGACACGGTTCGACGCGGCGACGGTGGTGCAGGGCCTTCCCTGCCGTATCCGTGGTGGCGAGAGACGCGCAAAATAAGGAGGGGCGCAACCAGAGAGGGTCGGGCCAGGCTCCTCGGGAACGGTGCCGCTGTCCGTGCGGTTCTATCACGTGCGCGCACGATGCGATCGGAGGAAGAAGAATCGATTCTCCGTCCGTCCGGTCGCGGAGTACGCCTCGTGTCCGCCAAGCAGGATTATTCCCCCCCACTCGATCGCGCCAGGAGGGGGCCAGGGGCCGGGGGAGCGGGGAGGGCACAGCCGGCGGGAAGGAACGGCCAAGAGACTCGAGCGATCGAGGGAACGACGGCGGGCCGACTCGAGGCCCACGGCTTCGCGGCTACGCGGCTCCTACGTGCCACCACCGTACCCGCTCTTGGCTGCCGCGGTGAAAGTCGCCGGCCTATTTGTTTCGTTACCGCGAACGCTCGCCCCCCCCCCTCCCGCCCCGCCCCCCTCTCCCAGCCGCGGGCCCCTCGACGCGGCGCCCCGCCCCCGCGCCACTCGACACCGACGCTCGGCGCGCATGTAGCCGAGCCGCATCGCTCGGGACGACGTCACCGCAAGCAGGCCTAGTTTTCGAGTCCGCGGCACCGATTACCCAAGGCGAGACCTCCTCTCTCGGTACTCGGGCCGGGCTAGGTTCCAAGGTCGGCGAGGGATGCCCCGTGGTCGTCTTCGCGGATGCGAGGGCTGACAATCCGGGGTTCTGATGGACCCCCGAGAAAGGAGGGTCGTGCATGCATCTACTCGATATTCATCGAAGGCGATGTTTTGGGATCGATGGTTGAGATAGGCTTGGTTTTCTTTTTGACGATTAACACTCGCTTTCTATAGGAGGGAATGTGCTAGGGGCGATCACAGGCTTTGTAAATAGTTCGATCGATGTTGGATAATACTCGGTGCTGCGCTGCGAGTGTGCCGATTTCAAGTGCTATGGGTTAAATTCGCTGTCCGTGATGGAAGAAGAAAGTGAGGAGATAATATGATCCGAGTACGGATTTCTTTACGAGGCATGCCTCGAGGTGCTCTTTACGGTTAGGAAGGGAGGGAGAGAGGGGGGGAGGACGTGGGATTTCGCTGTCCATCGTCAAGGTTGAGCGACGTCCTACGAAGGATATCGATGCCGGATGTAGCGGCTCGCCCTGCGGTTTTCATCGGCCGCGAAGGGGGTACGGAATGAAGGTGGGTCCCTCTCGTGGATTTTCAGCGGGCTTTTATTGAAATAATAGCAAACAGTGCCTTGCTCGGGTATACGAGCATTACAGGAGCAAGGAAATAAATAATCGTGTTACGTACGATGACTTAGATCTGGATTCTCGCGGTACGAGACCTCGATCGATCCTTCCACCTCTCGTCGATCATCGTTCGCTCGTCTGGCGCATCGGAGGATCCGAGGCTCGAGACGAATCGTTGGTAGCCTCGTAGGGTAGGGGAAAGAAATTTCGGCGATGTTCACGGCGCGCAACAAAGGTGTGCTTCGGTGAGCAACGTATGACTCAACCCGGAGAGAGATCGCGCCTACTCGGCTACCGGGCGATTTTTATCGCCCTTGGCACAAATCGGCAAAGGCGAATGCATTTTGAGAAGGAGATCACACCGGTATGTACCTTTCCTCGGGGTATATGTCGCGCGCGCCATCCTTATTTCCACATCCCCGCTCCTCTCCGTGATGCAAGGTCCTTCACCTCTTTCGTAGTCAGCGTCAATAATTACGATTTCGTTCTTCGCATCGTGGCAAAGTCGTGGCGACGCTCATTGAGGTCCGCGGGAAAAAGGAAGAGAAAGAAAAAATGCTTCAAACATGCGCGAACTCGAGTAGCGATCCCGCCTATGCACTCCAGAGCTCGTAGTACACCGGCATACATTCCTTTTTGCGGAGACGCTCAGCGAGTGAGGAGAAGAGTGCGCCTTTTTCCTCGCCGCAGAATATGATAAATAACGAGATCATGGCTGTCCATGATTTACCGGCTGACGTATCGGGGACGTGTAAGCATCGGTCGGAATATCAGCGTATAGACGACGTATCAGAGACTTCGATGAAAGTATTTTCGTAAACAGTACGATCGGTACTGTACCTTCGTCCGCGTAATTTGCTTATTACGCATCGAATGAAGTGCCGGCCAGAAAAAAAAGGGGCTGGCACCGTCGGATTTTTCGATCGAGTACAATCGAGAAATTGCGCGTATCTGCTCTTTCTCAACGCACAGGTCCACTCTGACGCACCTTGGCGGACGAGCACCCCCTTTGACCTCTGAAGGCGTATACACACGCTCTCGCTGAGCCATCGATATGCGCGAAAGACTTGTATATACAGCCACGTGTGATTATTATGCGACGGATCTCGATGGTTCTAAGTTGGACACTGGTCAAAGGGTTGGCACGTACGGGCGAATGGACGCGGGAACCGGAAGGGAGGATAATCATTTTGAGGTCGAGCCCGGATAGTAGTACACGACCGCTGGTGCTGGCAGCTGCCAATGAGCGGCGTGAAGCTCGATGAGCTGCAGAAGCGTCTTCTTCACTGGCGGAAGCGTGGTTTCTTCTGCGAGGAAAGCGTCTCTCAGGCTGCCAAGTAGCTGCTGCAACTGGGCCGGCAGCTCCGCGTCCAGATCCTTGCCGATGCACGTCAGGATGAAGAAGAGGCAATCGGTCTGCGTAAAGCGCACAACGGGAAATTCGTGAAAATCTCATCTCGAAATGTTCGATCGGTGTGTCTCAAATTCTCGTTTAATCCTCGATAATCTCGAGGATTAAAATTCGAGGAGACTTCTTAGTACGATAATATAACGGATTTCGTGTTCTTGTTATAAGAACGATACCACGAACCAATTATAAATTTATATACTAATGTATAAAATCCTTTAAGTACGGGGCATAATCAAATTGTATCTAGTACCACTTATGAAGCAAAAAAAAAAGATAGAAATGTCGAAGGGATACTGAATGTTTGCAAATACGTTCGATATTTTAATGGCTTTTACCTCAGCGAGAGAATTCACGACCGGGGGCTGCAGGCAATCCTGACAACATTTCCAAAGTAACGTGAGGAGCACGCGTCCGGGGGGAACGCCCTCTTGCTGAGTCTTCAACTGAAGCTGCCGTCGTTTCAGCTGTAACGACGATTATACATATGCATGAGAACGCATGTATACTGATAATCGGCTTGACTCGCCGCGGGAAAAAAAAACTGGTTTACAGATTAATCATTGGAATGATACGTAACTCGAGGATACACGTTAGATTAGAGTTCAGGCGGCTGCGTTGCAAAGGTCGACGCTTGGACTTTCGACGAGCATCCTTCGGCGCGATAGACGCCTATTGCGAAACGGAGCTGGGCGCAAAAACGCGCGAGTAGATATATCCTCTTACCTGGCAGTACATCTCATTGAGGAACGTCATAAAGGCAGAATAGCGATGACAACTCGACCCTTCGTAGAGAATTTTAGCACGGTCCTGATACCACTGTTGGCACATGTTCAGCAGCGATTCCAGGAAAGTCTCCTTAGCTTCTTTCTGCGCAGTAAGTAGAGAATATTTCATGATGAGTAACCTTCATCGCGACGCTCTAGTGCAGCCCGTAGGAAATCCTTATGAACGACGACGATGATTCATTTTGTGTACACGTACTGTGCGTATTGAAGGATGTGGTAAAGCTACGTGTCAATATAATAGGCGAGAATTAAATAAAATAAGTAATACTAACCTCTATTATCGTTATGCAGATTTTGGCCGCTGGCCCCGCGTATTTGCGGTTTTCAACCACCCTCTCTAGAATGTGTCGCACCAATTCCATCAAAGCTCGAGCGTTGAGTAGATTTGGATCTGTAATAGAGACAGGTGTGAATCAAAATTATTGATGTTAGCGATAATTAATTCTGCACGATTCCTTTACCTTCGATGGCCTTTAAAAGGGTATCTTGAACCGGTGGTGGAAACTTCCCGAGTTCGGATGCATCCGATATATTGACGGCTTTGGCTGCCAGTACGTCGGCGGAATTTAGACTCTTGGATCGTTTCAAACTATACGTAGATACAAAGGATAGAGATTTGGTGAGCCTTCCGGGTTTGGAAGGATTAGGTTTAGTGTCATTTTGATCCACGCTAAAATGCACCCTACCCGTGCCCTGTGAAATAAAACATACATCAGACGAGCATATGTAAACCTACCTTCGCTCGAATATTCATTCGAATCCATCGATTTGTAATTAAATAAAATAGATTTCCCTCTGCAACAAACTCAACCAGGGTGAAATATTTATAAATGCACTTTAGCATCGGTATTAAATACGCGTAAATCAGTTCTCCAAAAGCAAGCAAGTCGAAATATACTGATCTTGAACCGACTTCTCGACGAATTCCGATCCCCGCGATTCTAAATTTCATGAATAATTTTTTGTAGCACACTTACATGCAAGAGATTACCGCTCGATGCGGATGTGTCGAGAGAATGTGATTGTCGTATCGTAGAAGTCGGCGTCGAATGGTGAGCGCTCTGCGAGTGACGATTAACCTGGTGCTGCTGTTGCTGGAGCGAATGCTGTATCTGCTGTTGCTGCTGCTGGGCGTAAAGGTAGCGATATATGTTGCCACTCGACTTGCTGTGTTGCAGATAATACGGAGCCCGCTCTGAAGCATTCGCCCGAGACCTAAGCGAGATACGATCTGTTAAATGTCAGTCTATTTAAATGCCGATCCGTATGTTAGCCCACAACACTGAAATTGCATAAGAAATTACATCCGGAGGGGCGTAATATATAGGCCGAATTTCAAAACTAATCCTTTCTCTCCCTTTTCTTCGCGAGAGAGAGGGAGAGAGAGAGAGACGAGCCTTTCGGCTTCGACGCGGTTGTACTCCTCTATACTCGAGGATTAAACGTCCATCAGACCGGCCGTAATTACCGATCGTTCGGTTAATGTCGAAACTTCTTCGAAATAAAGCCGAGTTTTCGTCATGCTCCAATTATACCAGCTGTACCCTTCTTGCTTATTGCCATCAACCGTCCGGCTTAATTCCCTCGAATTAATCGAATTACGGATAATTTTAGATGATCGATAACGTGTTCTGTAGATACGTTTTCCGAGGGCATTAGCGAAGATTAAGGAACGAAGAGCTCGCGTCCCGCTAAGGCCGCTGTTTTCCGTCACATGTTTGTCGCGCGGCTGTCGGGTCTTAAGTATATCATAAGCAGTTTAGCCTCACTTAGAAGGGTGCGAATCGTTCTGCTTCATAGTGAACTCCTTAGCGTGCACGTTCAATCGTGGATTCGTGACGTTCGCCGTGGTTCCTTCCGCTCTCCCACCTGAGATGACCATGAAACCAAAAGACGCGGCCCGTGAATACGGCATTGCGCGCTTATGAAACGCGCGCTGCTTGCGAAAAAAGGAATCACGAACCTGGAGGCCTGTAAATTTCCAGGGACGGTTTGGACTTGAGGGTAGCTAAGTTATTTCCTTTCTGCAAAACCGCATCCCTCATCTAAAAGAAGAAAGCTCTTTAACTCGCGTCCCCGCGATCTTTGCAATTTACATAATATAATCAATTTATTAGGATGCTTGAAAGCGTGGTGAAGAGAAACGATAAGGGATATTCGTATGTCTCGTTAGGAACATTCGTATATCTCACAACCAGCCATCTTACTAAGCACGCCTGAAATCGAGTATAGGAGATTTCATATCGCGGCACGTGGATGAAATCGTTAAGCAAAATCAACCGTGGCGTTGGATCGCTCGTAAAGATCGCCACGCTTCGAGCATTCAAATTTAGAATCCCGCAGAAGTTTAAGTCAATCGTGGTCGGGAAGTGAGCGAGCACCTAGGTTGTCCACGAGCATCGACGGGAAACGGTGCGACATTAATCCGCATAAAAGCCATTACATCGGATCGGGCGCGCGTATATCGGGGAATGCCAAGTGCAAAGCGGACGACAAGGCTGAACATCTGTTTCCACTTAGAGTCGGCTCGCGCGTCGAGCGCGGAAAATACGAATATCCGCACGGCGCCGAATTCCCTCGAAATCGCGGCCAAAAGCGCACCGAGTCACGACACCAGGTTACATTCCCTCCTTTCCTTACATTCACGACACCACGTTACATTCTCGTTTCTACGAGCCATTCGTTTCCTCGACGCTTCCCTCGACAGAGAGAATCGAGTCGCTCCGTGTCGTTCCAAAACCGTCTCCCATCCGGGCGAGCCGGTAGGATCGTCGGCACGAGCCAGGCTGTAAATCCTTAGGCATTGGGCAGAAATAAAACTCCGCGTTTGGGGCGAGCGTTCGCGGAGCCTTGATCGATAGAAAGTGCCGAAGGCCGACAGAAGTGCGCAACGACGTCGCCCGCGAGCCTCGAGAAATGACGGACTTACAGTGAAAAGCGTGCGAGAATCATCCTTTCCAAGGCCCACGAAAATACCCGATGGAAAAATCCTTGGTCGACGGGCTGCGGCGGGTCACGAATCGCTCGCTGGTCGGGCGCACGATAGCGCGCGATGGGCAGTGTGACGGACCCCGTGGGCGCCGGCGAAGGGCTCGGAAAAGGCTGCCACGCGGAACGTGATTTTTCCCAACGGCCGGGACCCTTTTCCCCGTGCCTTTTTCCGCGTCGTACGTGCGTCGTCGCGTCGTCTCACGGCGCGCGTTAGAGCCGACTCTGATGACTGGGGACTAATAATAGACGGCGCAGCCACGAGCGAGCGAGCGAGCGAGCGAAACGAACGCGAATGTATATCTATAGGATACGCGCGTACATACGTATTAATGTACGCTGCACCGCGCGAAAAGTAGACTGAAATATCCGACGAGACCCATCGCGCGCGCCCTGACCGTTTTCCGCGCTGTTCTTGCACGGCGGAGGCCCTGTACCCGCTGCACGACCCCCGTCGAGGGTGAGCCCACCAAAAATGGATGGTCCTGGGTCGTCGCGGAAGCCTCGTGGACTATGGCGATCTGTCAACCCCTCGCGCTCCGAAAGTTTCACTCGTAGTCGAGTCGTATTGTAGATTATAGTCGAGTTGCGCTTTGAAATTTGAGAATCGAGAACAAGGAGGAATTTCTGGAAGTCTGCTCCTGATAACCGGAAGTAGAAAGGTAGAGGAGAGTTTGGTACACGTGCATGACCATTGGGGAGTATAGATAGCGATTGTCGAGTCGAGTCGCGGTAGGAGAGGAGAGGGATATGAATGCTGGAAGGCATTTCTTTGCATAGAGTGAAAGACATATTTTTTTGTGATATTAGAAAGGAAATGATTAGTTTTTGGAGCAAAACGTGCTACGAAAACTCGATATGTGCTGATAATGATATTAATATCCACGCATAAAAGGCGACCGCGTAACGATAATCGAGTAGTAAACGTGATGTTTATTCCTCTTAAAAAGCGTGTATCGCAGAAACAGAGGCACGTGAAAGAGAAATTGTCGACTAGCGGTGTAATCAAAATTACAAATGAAATAAATCGATCGAACGTGATTAAGAATTGCAATTATGTGTATATAGACAGTGATGATAATGCTGAAAAATCTTTTTTACCGATACTCGGGGCGTGCCAAGGCAGTAGCACCATCTATTATCGTTGACCGTATATTTGAAAAATTCAAGGATTATTCTCACGATGTTGAATCGTAATATTGACTAGGGTACTTGAGCTGCGATTATGTTTTTCATATATGATAACATAACTCAACGGCACCCAGTATGTTTTACGAATCAAGGGTCGATACGTTCGCGATACAATGAACGGATAAAGACGTGGTATGCGGTTAATGGTAATTAGTCATGGTTTCTTCTTCGATAATAATTTATTACCTCAAGTCACGTATCGCGTATTCAAGGAGCGATACACCTATTCGCGATAAAAGCAATTACATCGTTAACTTATACGGTATTATACAGATGAACGAATGCACATATAAACGACTATGTTTAATATACAGTGACCTTAAAGAAACCTCATTTCTCATTGCATAACTTCTAATCTGTTCAGCACCATCGATTTACTGTATCCTGCTCTGCCCTCTTGCATACTCTTCGTACTACCTACTTATTCTTTATCTTTTTATTGTATTAAGTATGCGGTATGGTTTGCGTCATCGATAGAAGCAGGAAACTGGCTGGACGTTGCGTATATTTAGACGAAAACCATCGGTTAGACATTTTTGGAATTCTTTGAATCATTCGAATCGTCGGCATTGTACAGTGTATAATATCGTACTTGCAAATAGGTAGCGTGACATTAAAAGTAAATGCGCCTAAAGGCCTTAAAGCGCGTGTTAAATGAGTACTATTATTATTTATTTATATGAACACGGACATGTAATTACATCAATAGTGATGTATATACGTTTCAAATAATTCCTACATTATCATACATATATTCAATAATAAGATATGCGATCTGTAGAAATCCACGATACAATACTATATAATATTAGCATAACGATTTACCTTTGTCGTTCCCTCCGTACGAGATACTCGTTCTGTACGCACCATGTTTGCACCTTATCTTTGTCTCAACACTCGAGCAAAATATACCTCATTATACGGATAGTACATCAATGCTCTTTCCATCGGAGCTCATTGTTATTATTAACCAAGAATCGAATACACCATCGGTTCATTGCTCTCCAATCCACCATTCGATATTGAATAGAGCCACGTATTTCTAATTGCACATTTACTATCGTACCTTTAATACCCTAAAGGCTTCACTTTGCAATGTGCCAACAATTTCCATCTATCGGTATCATCAAAGAAGCGCAAGTGGGATATACTTAGCGCCGGACTCAGAGATCTCCGCATTGCTCTTAGATCCGATTCGTTCGAGAAAGTGCACTTTGGCGGATTATTGGCTTTAAATCGCAGTTTGATCGATGAATAAACGAAGGCGTGCCAGAAGGGGGACGGGATGAGACTCGGCGAGGTATTCGCCTTCGCGAAGCCTTTGCGATAACCGAACGATCGGCTCATATCCTTCTTTCCAGAAGGGCGCGCCGGAACGACCGCGGTCCGTCGTCCAAACTGGCACTCGATGACTGGAATCGCGAGGTATACTTGCGACATGTTAATGCGCCATTCGCATCGGATATTTATTCACGCCCCCGTGCCCCGCAGCCGAGTATTCGCCAACGGCGGAAGGATACGCCGTGTCGCGCCTCCTGAACGATGCCATTTACACGCGCACGTGCCGCACAGAGAGCCGCGTAAATCGCGATTTATGCCCCCGACTTTCGACACACGGAAGCGGAACAGCTGTCGAGGCTTCGCTTTAAAATTACCCCGAGATTCTGGCGTTTCGAATGAAAATCTACGGCGCGTTTGATTCATAGTTTGATTTGCCGCTCTATGGAAAGAGGATAATTCTTGACTCTTTGGCATTTGGCACGGTGTTTAGTGTATGTCCAGCGTGTAATGAATAGTAGTGTTTTGTAGAGGTATGATGTTTAATAGTATCCTCTCGTGTCCCTGACACTATCCCTCGCGGCGCGCCGAAGGAGCAGCTAAAATTCATTAGATGTATAAATAGTTGCTATCTCAGACATGATGTATAGGCAATGATTTATATACATCCGCGCGAGTATGAAGAGTGAGGTAACGCTGTGATGAATAGGACTTTTCTTTCCATCGAAGGAGAGGATTTTTAACAAATGCTCCTGTAACTTATAAACGGTTAGGTTCTTGAACGATTATTATAGGATGAGAGACGAACTACGATCGTTAATTCAAACTGTGTGGGATTGCATCGAAACAAAGTCGCAACGAGTTGGCGGCGATGTCATGGTATGATGGTTGTTTGAAGTTTTAATTCGTACATTCATGTTATATACGAATATGAACATATAATAATTGGTAGGTAGTATACATGGCGGTTGAGATATAGCCGCAAGGCGTAAGGGCGTGGTGCTAATACATCGCGAGTCAAAGCATGCTTGTGTTTAATGGTAATTATGCGTCCTGGTATACCGACTGCCGGTAATTTGAACATTATCCTCGGTCACAGACGGATTATAGAATAAAACAAATACCGACGAGGTATATTATATAGTGGTCTATAAATATTCATATACACCGAATATTGGTTGCATTGTAGGAAATATATTATAATGTTTTTCCAAATACGATGAAGTTAAAGGTCCACAGGGGACACTAGCAAACTCCAAATTGACTTTGACCATGATTATAAGTTTCTGCGCAGTTTGTAAATCGCGCGCACGTCGATCGTAGAGTCGATAAATCAGGTCCAGCTGGTTCGTGGTATTCCAGCTTGTCCTTGCTTCCTCTATATTTAATATCGAGATTTAATACAAGAAACAATTCGTAAGCAGTATTCGTTTAATTACACACGAATCATGAGAACAAATCGAACACCATCAGCCAATGAGCTGAACCACTGTGTTTAACTACACTACGATTGTATCGTTGTATTGAAAATCTGCCTAAAGCCCACGATTTTTCTCATCCATGCGGTCATCTATACCCTCGTGAACATTCTCGATATTCAACGACGAAAGACAACCGCGTGAAGGCTCGAATAGTTATTTCCTGACTCGTGCATTATTTTCGGTTGTGGTAATTGCCCAGCAACGAAACTGCCAAAAGAAAGCAGCAGCAGGAGGTCAAGGAACGACATTCCTTACAAGCCCGATTAGAAACTCGACGATCTAAGAAACGCGTGCAACTCCATGAACATGACCGCTCTCTCGGCCAGCGGCGACGGCAGGCGGCCCCACGGCCAGGCTTATAAGGACAAGAGCAAGCCGACGGACATCCGAAGCAGTAACATAAATGCAGCGAAAGGTTAACACCGCTTCGCCCACGATTCTGTCGTCATCCCAATGCGCCGGCTCTAAACTCGATTCTAAACTTGGTTTTGAACTCGATTCTAAACTTGGTTCTGAACTCGACTTTGAACGTGATTTTGAACTTGATTTTTAGATTGAGTGGAAATTTATTTCTGGATTCGTCGCAGTGTTTCATTCGATCGAGTTCGAAGTTTGCTAGTTTCGACTTTGAATTCGGGTTTTCATGCGGCGTGGACATTATTGCCTTATATAGCAACGTTTGTATTGCCGGCAACGTCACTCGGGGGCATACCGGCACTCCCTTTTAGAAATTTCGAAAATTTGGCCAAATTCCGTAAATGGTTCGAAAACCTCGTTTCTGAGCCCGGTTTTAAATTTGGTTTTGCACTTGGTTTGATTTTGATCTTGATTTTAAAATGGATTTTGAATTGGACTATGAATTTTTCTCTGTATGTGGCTTTGGAAAAATTATTGTTTTATACAATAATGTTTGTATTACCAGGTAATGTGACTAGACGTATTTGGTATATCATCACGGTATATTAACATGCCCATTTAAAAATCTCAAAAATTTTGGTATGATTTAAACAAGTTTAAATGTGGTTGCTAAGCACTGTGATAGAATTTGATTTCCGATTACAGCCGTCAGCGATGCTATCCGGACGAGTCTTGGTCCCCGGGGAATGGATAAAATGGTAGGATCAAGGTTTAATAATTTTAACAAAAATTTTTTATCTTTGTATTCAACTTTATTAACAGATCCAAGCAAGTAATGGTGAGGTTACTATCACAAATGATGGTGCTACAATATTAAAGGAGATGAACGTGATACATCCGGCAGCGAAAATGGTATAAAAAAATTTATCGAATGTTGTGTATATATTTGAATGTAACGGTTTTCTCTTAATGTAATATCTTGTATCTTTGTATTTTTAGCTTGTAGAACTATCAAAAGCTCAAGATATTGCAGCAGGAGATGGAACTACCAGCGTTGTCGTAGTAGCTGGCTCTCTATTAGAAGCTGCAGAACGGTTATTGCAAAAAGGAATTCATCCAACGTTGATCAGCGATGCTTTTCAGAAAGCAGCCGCTAAAGCAGTAGAAATATTGACAGAGATGTCCATACCAGTAGATTTAGCGGATAAAGAGTCCCTTGTAAAAGCAGCAGCTACGTCACTTAATTCTAAGGTATCTGATTTTTTAATTTAGAGAAATGGGATAAGAAAATAGTTCGTAAATGATTACTTTTTATTTTCACAGTACGTGGACATTGATTTTTAACACAGTTACAATTTTTACCCTTAGGTCGTTTTCCAACAATCGAGTTTGCTTGCTCCTTTGGCAGTCAATGCAGTATTGAAAGTTACGGAAGATGGCAAAGAGAATGCGGTTGATCTGAATGTGAATAGTCCTTATTTATTTAACTTATATCTGATATTATTAATATATAAATGTCTGAAATCTAAAATTATTATGTTGCGTAATTATTTGTAGGATATTAAAGTCATCAAAAAATTAGGAGGTACTGTTGAAGACACGGAACTTATAGAAGGTTTAATATTCACACAAAAGTTCTGTAATGTCAATGGGCCGAGGCGCATTGAGAGGGCCAAGATTGGTTTGATCCAGTTTTGTATCTCACCACCAAAAACTGATGTAAGCAAGTTCCACACTCCTGACATACGCAGAAAACTAAACTTTGTTGTTGAAGTATTAATATTGGATTCCTTATAGATGGACCACAATGTCATCGTATCAGATTATGCCGCAATGGACCGTGTGTTAAAAGAAGAGCGTGCTTATATATTGAACATCGTCAAACAGATTAAGAAAACTGGTTGCAATGTCCTTCTAGTTCAGAAATCTATTCTCCGTGACGCCATCAGTGATCTCGCTATTCACTTCCTGGATAAAATTAAGGTTATGGTAATAAAGGATGTAGAGCGCGAGGACATTCCTTTTGTCTGCAAGACGCTGGGCTGCAGACCAATCGCGTCGCTGGATCATTTTGTAGCGGAAAATCTTGTCTCTGCTGAGCTTTGCGAGGAGGTGCAGACTGGAAACTCTAAATTTGTTAAAGTAAGTATGACTCTGGATATTCTTATGTGTTATGATTATATTAAATTAAATAAATGTATAAATTTGTGGATAGGTCACCGGCATTCAAAATCATGGACACACCGTAACCGTACTTGTCCGTGGTAGCAACAAGCTGGTACTGGAAGAGGCTGAGCGTTCTCTGCACGATGCGCTTTGCGTCATTCGTTGCTTGGTCAAACAAAAGGCGCTAATAGCCGGAGGTGGTGCTCCTGAAATTGAACTGGCGCTCAAACTAGCCTCTTATGCTCAAACATTGGGTGGCATAGACGCTTACTGCATCAAGGCCTTTGCTAACGCCCTAGAGGTTAGCATTCCAATATCCCAAATCTTATTGTCAATAGTTCAGACGATTTCACAAATAAGTATAGTGTAAAACCTAAAATATCAAAGAAGTTAAAAATTCTAAAACTAGGATTCCAAATTGAGGTTCAATATTACGTGAAGCAAGGGATTTTGAGGAATGCAAAAATGATTCGCAGGTAATTCCATCGACATTGGCCGAGAACGCGGGATTAAATCCGATCTCGACAGTGACGGAATTGCGGAATCGACACGCACAAGGCGAAATCACGGCGGGTATAAACGTACGGAAAGGCGCTATCACAAATATCCTCGAGGAGAACGTGATCCAGCCCCTTCTAGTCTCCAGCAGTTCCATCACCCTTGCCTCTGAGACCGTTCGCAGTATATTGAAGATCGACGACATCGTGAATACTCTTCAGTAATCATCAGAAAGGTAATTCGAATATCGTATCGAGTCAAGCTCTTTCGCTTCAAAAAACGTATATACACGTACAACACAGGACGTAATGAATTTACTAATGAAATAGACTTACAACCGTAACAAATTTTCTACCACAATAAATTAGTTGTGGTAATCAAATTTCATGGCATTTATTTTATTTTGTAATTAATTTTATCGTAACGTTGAAAACGTTTACTAGCGTATTGGAGCGAAAGGGCGACACTATCAACATAGCGATGTTTCAAATTTCTCGACTATACAATTTTGCTAACTCGTATCCTCCAATTGCCCGCAGGTTACAGCCGAATGCATCGAGAGTAATCGCGATTCCTAATTCTTAATGGTTATAAATTTCTACCGAGCTTTCTAATTAACTTCCACGACACGTGTACGAGCTTTTGTAAAAGCGAGAAGCCGGCCAAAGTTTCGCAGCGTCTCGGAATTTCTGTCACTGTTACGCGCTTTCTGATAAATAAACGAAATAATTGCCAGAAACTCTGTTTATTGATGGCCAACGAACGTTTTGTGCGATGGAAAAGACCTAATGATTTTGTGCACTTGATTACAACAAAAATAATCAGTTTCCTCTGACTCTATACAAGGAATAAATAATGGCCATATAATAATTACAATAGAGCCCGCACAAATCGATATTCGTCCAACATGTTCGAATGAATTTCGAAGAACATTTTGTATCACAGTACGATCAATCTGTTCAGTGAGAATGCTTTCGTCGTTTTACAAGCATTTTGAAAAATTGGACCGGTTATTTAGGTAAAAAATTTCAATCGTCATAACTGCGTAGGAATTTGTATTTATACGATTGCATCGCGTTCTTGGAAAATTTGTCTATGCGTAAGATTAAGTATACGTATATTGTATAAGGAGTTTCGGTAAAACAATATTTATTTCCTATTACACGCCAGCTGCACAAGATCACAATGCTTCACTTCGCTTAAGTTGTATTCGACGATAGTAAGGTAACTTAATTAAGTACGATTTCGCAAGAAGTGATGTGAAAGACAGGCGGTAATTTGCACTCATCTCCGATATTATCTTTGAAAACAGTAAATTTTGATTTGGGCATGGATTTAATTAAAAAATGGGTACATTAAAAAAATACAACAGACCTGTTGGAAACAACAATCCTAGATGGAATGTTAATAATGTGGAAGGAAGTTTAGTACCAGCTTCCAAATAAAATAACATTAAATCTCTTTCAAAATTTCACGGTATAATCGTTGTTCCGCGGAACTGTGTGTTGAACTAAAGGAATCTCCAGGGGCATTGTTCTGGGAATAATAAATTCCCCTTACAACTTCACGTAACATCATGGAGTTCCCGCAGGTCTCCGAATCTCTCTTTCTGTTTAGCAACGCGTGAATATCGTTAAATCACTTCGCTTAAACGTTACACTAATACATTTATCAGTAAGAAAGAAAATCTCTAATCCGACAATGATTCGTTTGAATGAGTACTACGCAAGACATACGACGGTTTACATTCGATACTGAAAATTGACCTTTGCCACGGGCTTAAGGAAAATTTATAGTTTCGCTGTCGTATTATCGTTCGTCCATTTACAAGGATCAGGTCTCTCCAGAAAATAAGCTTTTTATAAAAATAGGAAGCACATTGCGTTGTTCAGCAGTAATAAAAAAAAAAAAGGTGAGGAGGTGTCTCTTTTGTCCTTTCACCCCTCATATACCACCGTGTTGCTTAAAACTTATGTACCTTCGTGTAGAATTGCAATTATGTACAAACATTAAAAATCACATCGTATAAACATCATCGTTAAACATTGCACTGGGTGTATGTCCGGTCGGTTGGACAATCAGAAAGCTAATCGACGGTTTGAATTTCGTTGACCGCGGTTTTTAAATGCATGTAAAGAACAGTCTCATCGACATCGCGTAAACAGTCTTCATTTTCTTTAATCTTTTTTTTTTTGTTTTCTTCGCCAATATTATAAAAACGTACTAATATGAGGTTAAGCAAACGAATAAATAAAATTAAGATCGCTTAGATACGAAGTGCGACAAATAAAGAGCATTATTGAAGAACATCGAGTTGATGCTTCTTAAAGGTAATCGCCCGTTCTTTGATCGATGTTAACATTTTTTTTAATACAATCTGCTTATCCAAAAATAGATACTCTAGATGTCGTACTCTCATACGACTCACGGAAGGACGTCGTAACTTAGTTCTATATCATTATTAGTCGAGAAAGAAAGGGTATCGCGATATGTGTTAAAAGTTCTACAAAAGTGTGCATTTAATATGCACGTAATTATAGTGTAAATCGGGAACGCGCGCGACGTCCAAACATGGAGTGAAATACGTTAAAAAAAATCGTCGATCCTGTCATCGTTTCACCACCGTGGACGAATCTGATAAAAGACCCATTGTTGGTATGTATTATTGACGTCGCAGGGCATCAAGGAGAGCTGCTGTGTTTGCGGATGAAGGGCCATACACTTCTTTCGCACTCTGTGCAAAAGTGTCTTCGTTGTCTGAGAATAAAAATGACAGTATGTTACAAAGGCACAAGTTTAACTCTGGAGCATAATAAGATAAAAAGTGTTCAACCTTTTTAGTACATATAAGTCTTGCAATATATGAATCTTTTTCTCTTCCAAATAAAATTTCTGCACAACCAATGTTTCTTCATCATCAATTATAAACCATAACTTACCTCATCGTACTGCCATGGTCCATCTGCAGTGCCCAAACGACAGAACGCATACTTAACACCTTGACTGTCTGCTTCTACACACCGTTCACCCACACCCAATTGTCCCTTGGCATTTAATCTAAGTAACTGCAATAACAATTTAGTTGTAATAAATTCAATGAAAAAATAGAACACAAACTTCAAGTCGAAATTACTTGATTATTCCCAAAACCGTGACAGTGGGAGGTAGCCATAAGACTCGGAGGCGCATGACCCATTGTGTCTAAACAAGCTCCAGTCGCAACATTTCGTAGCTGTAAGACAATTCATATTAGTACATACTTATAAATGCTCAAGGGAAAACAAATTCTTATGCATAAAGATGTTACCTCGCCCCAATGTATGTTTGGTGGCAATTCTGGAAACTTGTCCAGCACGTCATAAGCTACGTTGTCCATGTACCATTGAAAGCTTTTACAGTTCTTCCTTCTCTTAAACTCTAACTGTTCCGATATATCGCCGTGATCCAGCAACCGTGCGAGTGGCTCTCTCGTGTAAAAGAATTCCTTATGCTTCTGGTCAAACCACGTCTCTATTACTCTCTTGTAATTCTGCAAAATAATTATTCGTGTGAGCATGATTATGGAATATGTCGGAAATTTGTAATTAACGACTTATTTACAATAGTGATCAAGGGTCCTTTTTTCTTTTGAGCAAGTTTACCGAACGTGTAAGGCATAAAACCTCTGTACACGTGGCCTACGTGTGAGCAAGGGACCCACAAGATGCTTCCGCCGCATTGCCATATTTTGAATGATAGTTCAAAGTTCTCTCCGCCCCACACCAGTAGGCCCTCGTCATAAGCACCCAATGATAAGAAGTATTCTCGATTTATCGCGAACAAACCGCCGGCATGTGTGGGAGATCTGCATTCATGTCCAATTTAAGTCTACGTTAATGTCATTAACAACTACAGCATTGCAATTAACTTCTTACTTATATGGCATGCTATTGTAGGAACGTGTCTTAGCTTCCTTTCTAGGGAGTTCATTTTCTTTGTACAACATTCCCCACTCGAAGATTCCTCTATAAAGGTGTCCTTCTTGGTACACAGGACGGTACTCGAAGGTTTTGTGATCAATGCCATCTATTATCGGAACGGTCATCACGTTCCTAAAAGGTAAAGTACGTCATATAAATGCATTATAAATCTGTGTTGTTATAATGCATCCCGAGTTCTCTATGTAAACATGAAGTCTGGATAAACTACCTGTTTGTTACTATCGGTGCTATAAGGGGAGGTAGCCAATTTACATTGACTTCACAATGGGCGTCTAAAAATACTATAACTTCTCCCTTAGCTTCATATGCTCCTCGTGACCTTGTCCTTATCAATCCCTGCCGCTCAAAATTCCTGAGTAATCTCACTTTATCACCCCACTGTTCAATGTATGCTTCTAAATCATCCTTCAAATTTTCTACAAAATACACATTCCTTTTCGCATCTTTCCACGACATTGCATTGCTGAAAGTTTCACAAATGAAATTGCAATTTACCTTTATCAGAAAAGTCATCTACAAGGAGAATCTCTTCTAGCAACTCTGGAGGAGTACGATTCAGTACACTGTGCACGGTTCTCATCAGCACCGTCCAGCCCTCATTGTGAAACACAATAATCACACTGGTTTTTGGCAATGCAGTTGGATAATTCCAATGCTTACATCTACATTATTGCAAAATTAATACATGAAATTAGTCTTAAAGAAGATTTGTTTATCACTGTTAAATTCGTATCAATATGTCCACAACTCACTCTGTTGGCCGAGTGTCTGGCACTGATCTGTCCAATGAGATTTCATCGGAACAAACCATATTCATACCATAATCAGATTCTGACTGTTGAACGTCATTTTGTTGATCATCTCTTAAAATGTGCGGTTTACCTCCTTCTCCTGGACCTTTTCTAACTGGTATATGCTGGGGCTCAAAATTTCCTAATCCTTCTACCAACACAGGCTCCTAGAATATAATTGAGAAAAAGTCTCACAATGTCAGAATATATTAAAAAATACATAATTAATCTGTACCATAATTAATGTATAATAATTAAAAATATGTAATAATTATTTATAAAGTTATAGTCATGTGCCTTTGTATATAATTTCATAACATAATTATTCAAATCACTAAAAGATATATTTCATTCTAGATATCAATATCAAATAAATTAGGAATCAATCCAAAACATATATTTACCTGTTTGCTTACAAGTCCCTCCGACCAATATTCCTTCAAATTGTTCATTCGATTACCATTAAAGAAAGATATAACTGTATACAAAATCAACAATACAAGCGAACTGGCACACACAATATTGACAAGACGGTTTCTTCTTAATTGCACGATCCTCATCTTTGGATAATATAACTACCTAAAATCAAACAGATTGTTAGACATTGTATACGTCAAACATCAGTGTACAACGTTACCATGCAAATGCACGGCTCCGACACGCTTACAATTAGGTAAAAATATCCTCGGTACTAAATTCGAAAATTCAGTCTCCAAACTATGGTTATTTTGATTGTCACAAATTTAATCAGCGCGAGTAAATCGCAAAAGATAATTCAATGCGTGTATCTGATCGTGATTACCTTTTTCATGCATAAATCGAATGACCCTGAAGCTGAGTTCCTTTGTCGACGTACTTAAATTAATATTTGGAATGTTACAAAGTATACACTAATCAACTTATACATTATTTCAAAAATGCCTGACCACAGAACCATAAAAGCCAACGTGTCTTACGAGCAGGCTAGGTAAGAGCGAAACAAGGAATTTCGTCGGGTCCTAGAGATGTTCGATGGCTACATGTTGTCAGCAAAGTATTTTACACTCAGGCTCGAATATTCGCCGGTCATTTCCTATGCGCTACCTGTATTTGTGCATCGAAGTTTGTTTATTTACTTTACCTCCTTCATTAACTGCATACTACTATTGTATTTAATAAGCAGTAGAATTACAGGCCAGATATAATTGAAAAATATGCGAAGGTGAATGTCTGACTTCAATCATTCACAGATAATCTGCGAATAAAAAGATCAATCTACCACATTGACAGATCACATTTGACTGTTTGATTTTGAGCGGCGACTATAAAAAAATATATGGGTATAAAAGGAAAGAGGTTCAAAAAAGAAAGTGAAACTGTTTCAAAAAGTTAGATTTTATTTTAGATGCATGCTTACACAAATTACAGATATGCACGAGATAAAAATAGTCGAATTCGCATCTTCATAAGCGCAGACGATAAAGTAAATCGCATATCTTGATCGACATAACCAATCAAATTTTTAGGAGCACGGTCATTCAAGAATCTGTTAGCGCTGGTGGCATCGTCGACTAGATGAGTAGAGAATCCTTATCTTTATCAGGATTTTATTCTCGGTTAGGTCTCACGAAGAAAAGATTGGTTTACCTACGACCTAACCTAAAAGTTGGTGATAATCCGGATACGAATTAACGTTTAATTATTAAACGTATCAGCGTTATATCGCAGTAACAATGCCTCGTCGAAAACGTGCATTAGTGGATATTGACATGATTCTTTGAAATCTTCATACCTTTAAAAACAGATTATGTAGAAATATTTATGAAACATTGTGTTTACACACAATACTGTATTACAATGTAATAAACATAGAGCAAGCTTATTTAAGGGTATGTAAATGCACCAAGATAGTGTATTTCAAAAAGCAATCAAGACTCTTAAATACTAGAGGTGAAAAAGGTAGTAGTAATTCTGATCAGAAGTACGATATCATGACACTAGCACCTAAGGATCTGGCTAAATTATTAGACATCCTGGATGAGGAAAATCTGGATACCAGCCTGGAGAGTCTCTGTAATCAACTTCATCAGAATTTTCCAAAGGAGGACCGCTTCAAAATAGGAACTACCTTGCTGTTCTTATTGCAACATATAGACTTACTTCCCAAGCATATTCAACGTATAACAGCGGTGACATTGTTGTTTGATCTTTACAGAGGTGAACCATTGGCCTCCACGCCATTTGCAACTGTTTTTGTCCAAGTGCTAAAGCCACAAGATGATAGCAACAGCGATGCACCCAAATCAAACTTTTCGGGTCATATCCCAATCCTGTCTCAGTGCGAGAAAAACTTGCTGATTAATTTGCTTGGTTATAATCAAAAGGATACCATAAAAAAGACGCCTCGTCAAATTGTGGATGAACTGTATTTTGCTCCAATGCCGTCTATAGACTTAACCAATTTACAGCTACAACTAACGGAGCACCATTCTGAGCTGCCGTCGATAAGCAAATGTGGAAATCCTATAATCTTGCCAGATATGGATCACTCTAAGACATCAGAAATCGATAAGAGTATGGTAAAGAGTGTCATGGAAAATCTGATCGTTGGTGATCCACCATTGTGCAGTCAAAGCTATTGTCCTGAATTCTTAAGGCTTGCGCCACCCCTTTATCACTCTATCAACGAATTGTCCTGGTTTAATGTCACCGATCCCTCTCAATTTACCATAGAGTATGATACGACGATGTGCATATCAGATTGTGCCGGTGCAGAAGCGCGCAGATTGATGGGCAAAGCATTCAAGAGTGTGCTGACATTGCAACAACAGCAACACTTGGTTAACGAGTTAGAGAGAGACCCCAAACTTGTATATCATATTGGCCTTACACCGGGAAAGCTCCCGGATCTAGTCGAAAACAATCCCTTGATCGCCATAGAGGTTTTACTGAAGCTCATGCAATCAAGTGAGATAACGGAGTACTTTAGTGTTCTGGTGAACATGGAGATGTCTTTGCATTCTATGGAAGTAGTGAATCGTCTAACTACGACAGTAGATTTGCCCACAGAGTTTGTTCATCTGTATATCAGTAATTGCATCCTTACGTGCGAGACGATAAAGGATCGCTATATGCAAAATCGTCTTGTACGACTGGTATGTGTCTTTCTGCAATCCTTAATCAGAAACAAGATTATAAACGTCCAAGAATTGTTTATTGAGGTACAAGCATTTTGCGTGGAATTCAGCCGCATCAGAGAAGCGGCTGCATTGTTTCGTCTTTTGAAACAGCTTGAGTCAGGCGATATTGGTGGACTTAATCCACCGTCTACGAAGAACAAATTGGACATGAGTTAGCACTGTACCTATATTAGGATTACATTGCGGATAAGAGTAATATAAAAATGTGGTTGTACAGAATGATTTATTTTTTAAATACGCTTTTGATGCCTTACACATTAATGGATCATGACTTATCGTACGTAATTTTGAGGAAACCAGGAGATGGCTGAACAAAAACACACATCTCTCTCTCTCATCTAAGTTTGTATTAAAATAAATGTACTAAATGCTGCCAACGTATCTATGTTGTTAATTGTATAATAATGAATCAGATTTCTTTCATTAGAACCTCGGTGTATATTTTTTTTCCCTTTTTTAAGCAACAAATCAGATCCCGATAGTCATATACTGAACAAGCCAAGTTATGTTTCAACATTAATTGATCCACTTTAACTATTTTAAATTTGTCCAATAGGCGTAATAACGTCTCCCACATCAGCCATAAATGGGGTACGCAACGGAGACGACTGGAACGACCTTTGCTGTCAGCAAATGTGTATTCAGACATCATCTTCGGGAATATAATAAATACGTAAATAAGCCCCAACATGCTCGTCAATATATAAAGCTTCGGTTATACGTAGGATGCGGCTAAATATCAACAAGCCGGCACGAAGAAAGGAGGATATTGAGAGAGCGAAAGAGGGTGATTCGCGAATATGGAAACGTGTAGTGGCAATATGCATGAGGGAGAACAAAGGAAGGGATGAGGAGAATGTGAAAAACATCCTGAAGGATGACGGTAGTGGACAGACTGCATGAGTGGAAGGGAGACGCAAGATGGACGCTGAAAAGAGAAAGAGGCGATGACGAAAGACGTGACGCGGACGGACAAACATACAGAGAAAGAGAGAGAGAGAGAGACAGACAATATTCGTAAAAGGAACGGGAGTCCTTTCTGTAGCCCGTGAGGGCGGAAATAAAGTTTATTACTACTACTTACTAATCAACAGGTCAATATGAATGTTACAGAATACACAAAACATAAAGTGTATAACTTTACTTATATTCGATACAATCATATTTGAAATACGGACAAACTTGGCCTACCAATTTAACTTATATCGTTCGATTTGTACATCGAGTACTTCCGACATTCCCACTTTTGAATGGACCGTCATTAAACACCACGGCGGCCGTATCACCGATGGAGCCCAAGTTAGAACACTTGGGCATCCGATTACATTGGGCTAAAACGAACTGATATATCGTCAATACAAATGTATCAAAAGATCTACGCTGTTTACAGTATAGTAAACGAAAATATAACATTCCGATGATCTGATTTTATTCTGTAACCCGAATATAAATATGCCTTGCTCGGTAAATCATCAGATCGTGCATCGATGCATTACAAACAAACAGCTTCACTAAAAAGAGATACGTATTTTATATATGTATATATGTATATATATATCACCCTTCGCTCGCAACAAAGTAAATAACCGATTGATATTACAGTTAGTGCTACACTCCCCACTGAACCTCCAACGGTTTCTTATCAATATATAGCATATGTACAACGCAGAATAGCCATTCCGCTTTGGTCAATAAACTTTCATTTTACCGTGCCTGCCGAAGCGAGTAGTACAAAAGTATATTGAACAAAAATCTTTCCATTCGCTTTACACGTAAAAAACTCCCTAGTACCCTATAATTACATTTGTAGGTTTACGTAATCGTATCTAATCACCCCGTTTCTACCGGTCGCGCGTCCTGGCCGTGCGGAAAATTCGAAAATTCGCCTCGTATGAAATTCACCTCGTACGAAGGGGATATGCAGGCTCCTCCGGTTAAAATGACGTAACGATATACGCCTCATAGCGTGGCCACGGCATTCGAATCACGCGCATGCTGGAATATTAATATCCAACTTTTCGTTAAATCCTATAGTCAATATACACGTTGCTATACAACATCCCTCGGGATGCTAGGAAATAAATGAAAATTAATCGATGTGCCAGGCGTACAGTGGCCAAATCACGAATAATATCCTCAGTGGGATCGAAATAAATTAAGACGTGGTCCTACGTGCTTCCTTACTAAGAGGGAGTAAAAACGGATATAGTTTACGCAGCGCATAGGCGAGACACGAAGGATTTACCGTATCGTTGCACAGGCTCGCACGAAGAACTCCCCTCGCACGCTTTATGCGCATTTCCTTTTTTTTTTCCTTTTATATGAAAAAAAGCTCAACAATGTTCAGTCGTGACGAGTTGTACATATAAACAAGTAGGATAAATATATATAAATATATATATGTATATCTCGTTATCGTACAAACTGATCGATCGCGATTCAAACGGCGATGAGAATGAATTTACATGAAAAGGATTAACGGTGCGAACCATCCTTTTGCGTATCGGCAATCCGGAGCTTTGCGTTGGGGATTCACGTTCATCGTGACCCTAATGCGACAGACGATCACAAAGAAAAAAAGAAAGAGAGAAAGAGGCATTACCTAAAATAGGAATAACATTGCTTAATATATTACTTTGTGAAATTTATGTAAATACTCTGAATATTTTATACATAGACACGGCCATACGGGTGCCCCCTTTTTTCGCTGGAACAAATTGTCCCCGTCGTACGCCCGATGATTGCTTTTAAAATTAGCCGTTAACATCCGCGCAATCATCGCTTTGTATGAAGTCGAAAGATTCTACGCGATAATCTGTTCAATACGCGCATCCAGCGATGCGAAGAAAACCGAATCATGTTCATCGTATATTTTGTTCATACAAAATCTGAAGCCAAGCCGATTCTGTATATATATATGTATGTATATATATATATATATATATATATGTACAATAGCGCTTAAGTAAGTTGTTTTGCTGTGTATTACAGATTATAACATTACAAAAAGTAATTGTCTTTAATTTAAGTGAATTGCACTATGTTCTCCATTTGTTCATTTTTTTTTTACTTTTTCTTTTTAACAGCCTTCACTTTTACCGTATTCTTCGTCCCCTTCGCCTTCGCCGCAATGGTTTTACCCTTGAGCGACTTCATTTGCATTTTCACTTCGTTTTTGGACAATTTTTTATTCTTTATACCTTTGACGCTAATTCTGCTATCTTTCAATTTAACTTTGGTAGCGGGTTGAATTGTCATACCGGGCCTCACGCAGGACCCGGTTAGCTTGTACTAGGCTGTCACTTTCACTTTTTTTTTTCTCTTCTTTTTCTTCTTGTCGTGGTGAAGCTCCTGCTTTTTGGCTATGCAGAAGCGGCAGTACCAGTCCTCATTGTCCGCTGGCGGCACTTGCATACCCACGCACACCCTGAAGGTATACGAGATTATTATATAACGATCGCTAGTCTACTAATCTTTATGTATAGACTGCGCTATATTTTTTTTTTCATTACGTTATGTTCTATTCATTTTCAGAAAATAAACAGTGTACGCTGACAGATAATGTTTTTACGCAACGCTTAATTTGCCGGCTAGCCTATGTTGGAGTCATGCAGAATAAAAATAATCTTGAACATTTACCAGTGATACCATGCGTCGCAGTCATCACAACCAACCATGGGTGATCCATCATCCTGGTTGCCGCACGCTGGGCATATCCAAACTTGTCGGCCACCTTGATCCTGTAAGACTCATTGCACAATAAAAACGGAAGAACACGTATTGGCAGAAGACAACCCAACCCATCTCACGAAATGTTTGGCAAGAACTCTTTGGGGGCACAAAGCCAACAATGAGTGTTTATCTTAATAGATCCGTCAATACTCAATGACGTATGACGTGAGTAAGAACAATCTTACTATTATAAATTGGGCAGCATTCTTGCTGAAATTAATGACGAAAACTAGGACTTCCATAAGAATCTATAGAAGCGTGATAAATGTATTTCGCTTGTCTTCTTTACCCAATCGCCAGTACGATTGTGGTAAAGTTATTATTCCTAATACGTATGTTAGTTGATTTGTCAAAAGGAATGATGAAATGACATGAAATGTGGCCTGCGGATGATAAACTTGTCTCTTCTTCTTATACCGTGTACATATACGGTAATTCTCATATTACTTCCTCTACTAATTCTGGTATTGTTTACACGATTTAACTTTTCCCTATTCTTGTACATATTTAGAGCTGCACACGCAACAGGACCTACCTCTTCTATCAGATTATTTTCTACATGGAAAATTACTAGTTTTATACCATGGTGTACGAGCGCATTAATTGCGTCGCATAGCCTAATGCATAGCAACGTGTTACGTGTGAAAAATATAATTCCATAAGGAATAAGGTTTCGTTAGGTGGAAGGTATAACTTCATATTATGGAATATATAAATTTCGTATTGCACAAAAAATGCTTTATGGCTTTTGAAGTGGGAGGTAATGTACTTACCACGGTGGTGGTCGGTGTTGTGGGTAAGACGATCCTCCCATTTTCTTTGTCTTCTTTAGCATCCTCCTTTTTAGAAGCTGCATCTGCTTTCGCCTCTGTGCCGTTAAAACCTTTGGTTATATTCCTAACTGCCTTACATGCTAAGTTTAGTCACAACGTGCAAGTTGCATGCAATGATACCAATTCATGTACCTTGTCTAATTTGAAAAGTATTTTATGCCATTTGTGGTATACTACAGACTTGATGAAAAATGTATGGGAAAGTTAATGTGTAAAAATTGATTAATTGAATTAAATATTGATCATAACTTCCTACTTCCAAAGTGAGTTTGATCTGATCAATACAAGTACTACAGATTGACATAGTAAATTTTGTCTTTCGCTAAACAGATTTTGGTTATCTTTTAAGGCACTTCAATTTTGGGATAGAATATCTTGAAATTTAAGGAAATTAGATCAACCTTTTCTTATTATAAATAAGCCCGAATTTTGAATGTACCTAATCTACATTATACCATTTTTAGGTACGATATACAGCTTTGTATATCAGTATCATTAAATCACTTGCAATTATCCATGTGCATGCTCTAAATACTACTTTACAAGATAGAAAGTTAAATACCAAGCAGTAAATATAGAGATTTACGACAAATTACGTGACTAATTACTTTCTATGATGGTCTCTATAAAGAGAGCCAGTTGATGCATTAAGGTAATCATTTGTTCACGACGAAGAACGGGAAAAAGAAAAATAAATAAAAACATGTGCATTCTACTACATAACGAGCTAATATATCGTAGAAGCATCTGTTGTCATACAAAAAATGTAGCAATTTATCAAATCAGTATGCGTAAACTTCATAAGATGTTCGCAGAGAACACAAGAAATTAAGATTACGCGTTCCTGAAGGTACAAACTGCATCTATTGCAAGCGATTTTTTCCATTAGAGAATGCTGAGGAGTCATCTTTTTGGAACGTAAAGTGTATTATACACAAATCATAATTGAAAGAATGTCTTAATGTGCCTACAGCTTATCATGCAATTCTGATAAACTTTTAATGCACGTTTTCGAAAATATTTACATTGCACGATGGAAAACATTCTGTACATGTGCATAGGATTTTAATTATCAATCTCAAATTTGCTGCATGAATAATTTAGATTTTTTCTAATGCAAGCTAAAAGCTTAATAACCAGATATTTCATGACTTAAATTGACTCAAACTATGCGGTAAATACACTCTTGGACTTTAGGCTATAATCTATATATAATGTCGATGATTTTCTAGAATCACACTTCTAAAATGCGTATTTGGCGATTTTTTCTGGGTAACTTTAGTACATACATATAAGAAGAGACAAGTAATGTATAGATGTAAAGTTTGCGTTAATGCATAACAAAAATGAAGGAATGAGATAATGGCGAGTTGATGTTATTTTAAAACGGTGAACGAAGTCATTGATCATTTATTCTATAGGTAGTCATTTCCTTTTTACGTTGAAAACTATGTTGCTTGCCTGAAAGCTATTGTACCAATGTATAAAATGAAAAACAACCATATTTAAGAAGGTGCAACATCTCTACAAATAGCACGGTCATTATGGCGGTGGACAGAAAAGTGATCTTTATGAATTTTTTGACAATATATCAGCTAAATATCTTTCATTATGTGAAGCAATATTTTCTTTCTTCGAAGACAAGTGAGCAATAATTATATAAAAACGATTGTTAGCGAACTGAAAATTCTTTATGAATTCAGCAACTTCTTTTCTAGTCCACCCTGATTATGTTTTACGTGTTGAGCTGTAAAAAGTGAAAACAGAGAAAATAGAATATGAAAGTATATAAGATTCAATTGATTCCAGCCACTCGATATGAAATACAAGAGAGATCTTAGAACACAGTCTCCTGGGTTTAATTTTGCAGATCCAATTAATGTCGATTCAAACAAAGCATAATTTGTTTATATAATTAAGATAATATCTGATGTAAACTCGTAATTTCTAGGTGATTGCTATGGCCATAATTATTAGAAACACGTTCAACATTATTTGGACATTACGTGAACACTTCTGAGATTCTCTTTATCCGCTTATCGTTATGTTAAACAAAAATAAATGCTAAAATTTTGTAATACGAGATTGAACTCATAACTGCGACCTGAAGTATACAGTAAATCTAAGTACGACTATAGAGATGTTCTACTTTGTGTATACTTGGACATCGTAACGATATGATAAAAGCAGGCCAAATAAAATAATAATCCGTCACCACAAGTCATAAATGCATATAAGTGGTAGAAAATGAATGGGATATTGGAATCACTGGACTGGGTTACCCCTGTGTAGCGTTGATGGGTTGGGTTAATCTTTAGAATATAGCTTGTATCTTAAAATCTTTAACCGAAGTGAACGTATAAAATCATTCTTACTTTACTATATGTTGTCATTATAAATAATGTACTAAATGTTGGTCATTATATTCTAATTCAGCTGGGTAATATTATATTATATCTTGATCATTATGAGAATGCATAGATGCATATCACAGCACGATTCAATTAAAGTATTATCATTAAAGTTCAATATTAGATCTTTGCAAAATTCTACTATCTTAACAATATTCTGAATGTCCACGTCATCATCAGTATGTGTTGATAAAAAAATTGATCTTTCTGCTACTCAAATATCGTAACAAACGTACTTACATAGTAATATGCTGGTTGTTGTTGCGTCAGTAGAGGACTTGGGAGCTTGGGGGTAGGATCGTGTAAGAGGGGCGTTTTCTCCCTTTGGGGTAGGGTTTTGAAGAGAGATTTTTTTGCTCGAGGAACAGTTGCAAGTGGCACGCTAGTAAGATTGGCAGAGAAAGTATCTGTGGCAAGAGCAGGGCTTCCATCTAATGTTCCCTCCTCTGTTTTCTTACTTGCAGACTTTTGCTTCGGTGGCCGTGTTACCAGTGCTGCTATTTTGGCCAACTCTGGACTAGGTTCTCTCTTGACATCCTCATCGGGCTTCTTCAATAGCGTTTTAATGGTTCTAAAAAAATGTCGATACAAGAATGAAGTACCTTATTATAGATCATAAATATTAAATTAATTCTTCGAAAGCATCACAAATGTACATAAAAGCATATCTATTCTTGATTGCATAGGTACTGATTTAGAAACATATAATCTTCTTTGCCGCGTATTTACATATACTTAACAGCTCTCAACAGAATCATGAGTTTATGTTAGTCAAGGTCAATTTTCACAAGACAAAAACTTACATTTTTTTCATTGGAGTGCTATCTGGCGTTGGTGGTCTTGGGGATGCGGTTCCTAATTTCAACGTAATTTTTGGAACGGCTTCAGAATTTTTATCTTCTTTCTGGAATGAGAGATAGTACAATATCAATTACAAAATATGCTCTTTCTAACTCAACACAGCCTAGTAATAAACGCTAATAAAAATAGAATAAAACAAGCAGATAGTAATACACCATTAGTTGTTTTTATAAGTAAAATGTTATGGCTTAGATTCCAAAAGGGAACTAAATATTGATATTGAATACAAATAAACAAACAATAACTCAGACTTACATCCTTTTCTTTTCGTTTATCCTTCTTCTCCTTTTTCTCTTTGATTTTCTCCAACTTCTCTTTTTTATCTGCTTTGTCCTTCTTCTCCTTAATTTTTTCTCCCTTTTCTTTATGCTTCTCTTTCTTATCTTTTTTCTTCTTTAATTTATCTTTCTTTTCCTTTTTGTGCTCTTTAGATTTCTGAAAATAAGATTAGCAAACCTCGTTGTATAAAGCACAAAAAATAAAGGTAAACTGATCCCAGTGAAACATGTCATTTTAATTTAAATTTTCTACAGGGGTCTTCAATAATACAAATATTTTTGTCACAGTTTTAAAATGATTAAAATATAAATGCATATGGTATGTACAAAATTCAGTATGGTACACATAAAAAATTCTGATCCTCAAATTGATAAATTATTAATATCAAGGAAATAATTTTTAGGACATTAACAAGTAAACTTTTTGCAGATAATAATACCAAATTTACCTTATCATTCTTATCGATTTTTTCGACCTTAGAAGCTTTCGTAGGTACTGACGGCACAACAGGTGGTGGTGAAGGGAGAACGATTGGTGGTGCTACTGGTGCGGATACTATAGGCGGTGCAATAACATTTCCAGGGGTCGGTGTGACGATCTCTTTATCCTGCTTAACAACCTTCGCTATTTTATCCCCTTTCTCTTTTTCCACCTTTTCATGCTTTGTCACAGGGGGCACTATGTCGACGGACGAAGTAACCAATGGTTTCTCACGTTCCACTGATTTAATTTTCGATAATGGAAAGTCTTCCACCTTTGGTGGGTTGAGAAATCTTGGTGGTAACGGTAGGTTGGGCATTGCTGGATGTGCTCCTAGCCCACCTCTACCGAGAGGCAATGGAAACCTTGGAAACATGGGATGTGGTATTAAACCAGGCGCTGGAGGAAACGTAGGAAAGAAAGGAAATGGAAGTGTAGGAGGAAGAGCTGGTTCTCTGTGTATCGTAGGTTCAGGTGCCTGTGGAGTTTTTGGTCGGTCAAGTATGTCTAGTTCTGCCGCATCATTGGAAAGTTTCGTCTGAAAAATGGGAATTGCATCTGCAATCTCTTTTGCCATTCCCCTTGATGTTATCGCCTAAGATGACGATTATATGTGCTTATACAAAAAATAATATGTGAAGGAAGTAATCGTACCTTTTTTGGACTGACACAATGCTTTGGACTTCTTAACTTAGGCTCTTTTTTCTTGGTGTTCTTCTCCTTCTTCTTTTTCTTCTGATCTGTTGGCGTCGGTGTTGGTACGTTAAGCTCTGGAGTTTTTGGCGTGCTAGGGGTACCAGGTGGCGACATATCGTCAAACATATAGACATCTGATCCTGGACTCTGCAGATCAACTAAGTCACTCTCTGGTTGAATGTGTACATCGGGAGTATGAGGTGTTTTCTTTTCTTCCTTTTTCTCCTTTGCGTCAGTGTCATTGCGATATAAGTGTTTCTCTATATTCTCATCTATGATTAAACCTGGAGAACTTTCTCTGGAATCTAGGTCTTTGTATTTGTGCTGTTCCGGCGCTTCTTTATCTTTATCCTCCCTTGGCTTCGAGATTTTTTTAAAGATATTTAATTTTTGCTTATCCGGTTCTGATGGCAGTTTATCGATATTGTCTTCTTTCCTCTCGGACACTGGTGGACTACCAGTTAAGTCTATAACCTTTTCACTTTTAACCTTAGGTTGTACGGCTTTAGCCAGTTTTGGACTACTGGTCGTTTTTGGTGATACCAGTTTGGGGGTGGATGGTCTACTAGATGGCCCTGGGACGGTGCTCTGGGTTTTTCCACCGCCTGGCTTCAGTGGTTTTAATTTAGCTACTTCCTTCATACCTGCTAATTTTTTAACTTTACTATCGTCTATTTTATCTGGCTTAAACAGTTCCTTCGCCCGATTTTTCTTTTTATTTTCCTTGTCCAGCTTACGATCCTCTGGACCTTTTTTTAAAACTTTTTTCGGCTTCTTGTCATATTTTAATTCTGGTGGTACCATAGGATAAGAACTAGGTTGCGGAGAATCTGACCGAGCTTGGTGCGGTGTTCTCGCTTCAGGCAGTTTTCCTTCCCGTGCAGGTGATAAAAAACCAGACGTAGTCATCATAACGCTATGTATTTCGCGTAATGGTCTACCCTCCTCCAGCACTTTAACACGTTTAACTATGGGACTCTCAAAAGAAACTGGATCGCCCGGTCGTTTAAAAACGACTTGCGGCGACATTCTGTGAGGTGATACATTAATAGAATTCGTCGTCGATGTCCCATTGCTAGACGATACTTCAGCTGTGCCATTTACTAATACCTCTGCTTTGTCCGCTATATATTCTTCTGCAATAGACATTTCCTCTATAAAACATAACACTAAAGTTTTTATCGAAATGCTAGGAAGAGTATTTAAATTATTTATATTGTTCATTCATAAAACTCTTAAACATTAAATGCAAATAAAATCAATTTTCTACTATCAGTGAGTTCACTACTTTATGTAAGGTAAAAAAGAGGAACAGCATTTAAAATATTGGAATAAATACTTGAGCACAGCGCTACCATTATCAAGTATTATTTTAGTTGGTAAAGAAACTGTATCATTAAATGTAGCAATTAACTATAAGAATAATTGAGATTTAAGTACATTACCTTCTGTATTTGGATACATAGCTGGCAAATGTTCGTGTACGTGTACTGGCCTGGTCACAACTTCGCGACTCCCTGGTTTTAAAAAATTCAGATGATTTTCTCGTCGCATTGGAAATTTTGGCACCGCAATGGGACAAGCGACAGAGTCCACATTCTTAACATATTCAGCCAATTCTTGAATATCGATATTCATATGCTGGAAAGCCAGGCCTAGATCATCGAGATTAGCTTCGGTTCTTCCCACTGAGAATATTAAAAAGCATAATGTTTAACTTTTAGAAATGGAATTAATATATAATGATTAACAACATAAATGATGATGCATAATATCAAAGGATGCCCATATGAGGTTATGTATTTTTGAGAGGTTTATAAATAATCTCCAATAACAATGTTTCAAAAATGAGAGCTCCTCTCCAATATGATTTTAATTACGAATATACCGCTGTGCATTATATGTACGTACGACTGCGCAAAGAGACACCATAGTTTTATGATTTCTTCCATCAACGTTAGGTCAGTAAAGATTAACGCCATAAAAAAATACTTACAAACTTCTGCATACTGATGCGTGAGTTTAGAAACGCGTAAGAGATATTCCTGCATAAGGTCCACCATAAATTCCAATGGTGTAGAGTTAATGGAATGCCATCCGATTGTCTGACAAATTTGAGCAACGACCATTCTTAAAACACTTCTGCTATATTCTGTTGACATTTTCAACTGAAACAGAAATGTGCGGGTACGCGAGAATGCGTTACGTAGAGCATTTTGTTGAAACCGTTGATCACTAAGAAAATCAGAGCGAAAAACTTTTGACTCGGGGAGCTTTGAAACCCATTATCGAGATAGCAAAGATCCAGTACGTAGCTTTATAATAATGCACTGTGCAGCCCAATATGGAAATAATGTATTTCACTATAATCAACTGCCCTTTGGCGATTGATCATACAAACAAACAGAGCGCGAGGCCGATAAGAGCTACGTACGGATATTCGATTGAAATTCAAAAGCGAAAAAAAGCACATACCGATCAACGTGCTGGGGGCCTCCTGGTATTCCTCCGCATAAGTGCACGTACACAACAAGCCTTAACCATACCGAGTATAACACTTTGAATTTCACTCACCTAACTGGAGAAAAGGTATATAAGACTTCTTGTTCCTTTCCTGTATTGTCCTAAATCTCACATTGCTAAATCGATCGTTCGAACCTTACTCAACACACCGACGCTACGCCGCGCGTTTCGTTTCGTTCGCAGCGATCATTGCGTTTGTCAAAACTGTTACACCATATACAATACGACACGCAAGGCGTCCTCGCCATTTTTGTGTCTTCGACTTCGTCGGCCGTATTTTCAGGCCCCGTAGCATGCGAACGCAGCCATCGGCCACGAAACCTCTCTAGAACGGCTACCGGCGGTAATGCCGCGATTATCTCACGGACTATATTGTTTTTTGATAAGGTGCTTTAACGCGGGCTCGACGCATGCAGCGTTGAAACTAACCGATTGTAGTCGTGGCGCGTGGAGTTTCGAGCATCTGCGATATCTGGCATGTGGATGCGACATTGGGGCCGATATCCTGTACGCATGATCCGGTTACCGCGCCAAAAATGTAGGTTTGAATATCATTTAGTACAAATATATATTATTATACGTGATATTCTTAGAGTAACATCAATTAGTATAATAATTGTTTATGAGAATGATTAAAAATTAAAGAACAAAATTGTTAAATGCAACGATTGTGAAAAAAACCGTAGGAGTATATTTTACAAAAACTCGATTTCCGTATCGGTTCAAGTTCGGATTCCGCTCATAACCGCTTATTTAGTACGTTCCATCTCTCGTCTCAAGATGAGCCAAACTCTTCACGATATTTCCATCAAGGATCATTGAAATCATTTAAAAAATGATAATCACCCTTGCACGTTGTCAGGAATACTTTATTACGTTCCAAATTTTGTACCGAAATAACTCAAAACTCCTCGCGATTTCTCGACCGATCAACAACCCGCGAGGATTGGCGCGTAGATCATCCGTCACGGATCCGAAGACTGATCCACGAGTTCAAGAGGGAAGACTCATAACCTACAGCTATTGCGGAAGGATTGCAACGCCATCTATATTCTAAAGATTTAATTACCTCTCAACTTTTCTGAACACAGTATGCGTCGATAATCACAAGTAGGAGATACCCAGGATTTATCGAAGAACGGTATCAAAGTCTGTTAGTTAAATATCCTCACCGTCAGTCCAACGAATCTTCCGTAGGATTTCCTCCGACAGTGGTTCGAGAGGTGCGCGAAAAAAAAGGAGCATATTCGTCGTAAGAGGATCGTCGCCGAATTATCCCAGCGCGGTGATGAGCAGAACGTAAAAGCGAGAATAGGTCACAGGCGGTGCCCGATGGATCGTCACCTGTCCGCTGTCAGTTCTGGTAATCGGCATGGGAGATGCCAACTCACCTAGCATCGCGATAGGCACCAGCTCCGTCACGGAGGTATGCCTCGGCTAACGCGGCTCCGTTGATCTACGATGCAACCACTCGAGCAATAGCGGAGAGAGATACACAGTGAGAAGGCACAACGAATAAGCAGAGCTAGGTTACGATGGCGAGCACAGCCGTCGGGAGTAATTCGGACAATGCCTCGAAATTCCTCGAAACCCTGCAGGCCGACCTCAAGATCCTGGCCTCGGAAACGAAGAAGAAGTACCCGCAGATCAAGGAGGTCAGTGTTTTGTTTTAGGAGTACTGTCGAAAAATTGATCGTGATTGATATGGAAAAGAAACTGTAGATTAGATCAGCATTGTTGGATATGGTTGTATACTTGATCACGGGTGGATCATCACTGTGCGGATGAATTTTTTGAAGGATGAAGTTCTCGTTAGGATTGTATTTTATAGGAAGCGCTGGGTGTCGTTGGGTTTGTTATTTTGTTTGGAAATAACGCAAGACCTTATACTTGAAGCATAATAACATTGCACATGCAGAGTTTGGTACGAAGGAACTTTGTTTGGACGCGGACATAAATGAGTTTAAAAACTGTTTTGTGTTGACTTAATGTATCTATAGATATCATAAATACAGGGTACTCCGTCAGATTAGATAACACTCCAATATTCCTTGTTTGTTGTATGACGAATTTTATAAAGTGCATAATTGAAATGCTTCAATATACGTTATATTGTATATATTATGTGTTACAGTCATGCGAGGAGGGTATTGCAAAATTACGGACAGCTTCCAGTAATCCAGGAGCTCCTATTTATTATATCGTAAATCAAATTTTGTACCCCTTGGTTCAAGGTTGTGAGAGTAAAGATATCAAAATTATTAAGGTAAAACGCACAATATTTGACATTGTATTATTCTTTAATTAATATGTTATGCAAACTGTATTTCAAATTTGTTTTTAGTTCTGTCTCGGAATGATGCAACGATTGATAACGCAACAAGCCGTTGATCAAAAAGGTGCACGATATATTACGGATACGTTATGGACATTGATGGAATCAGGCACTGAAGAAGTTAAAGTTTTACAGACTGTAACTTTGTTACTTACCAGTAATACTGTAGTTCATGGAGACACACTTGCGAGGGTAATGATTTATTTCTTTGTTTACAGTAATTACTGCAGATACAACTGCATATATTTATTGTTCGTAATATATGCCTGGGCTCTTCCAGAATCTGGTACTTTGCTTTCGACTGCATTTTACAAAGGACTGTACGACAATTAATACAGCTGGTGCAACTGTGCGGCAATTAGTTTCCTTGGTATTTGAACGTGTCGTTGCAGAAGATGAACAAGGTCAAGATCTGCAAGAGCAAGATGAAATTAATTTGGAAGAACTGAAAATCCCAACTAATCAAGCTCCTAAAGGTCTTGGTTCTTGTGCTGCAGATGCATACTTGATGTTTCAGGTGATACTATATTATATAAATGCTATTACACTGTGATAGAATGCAACATTTTTTTCGCATTTAAATCTAAATTTGTTACTTTCTATTGTCCAGGATTTAGTACAGTTGGTAAATGCAGATCAACCATATTGGCTAATAGGAATTACGGAAATGACCCGGACTTTTGGCTTAGAGTTATTAGAATCTGTTTTAACAAACTTTTCGTCAGTGTTTTTTAAGGTATATCATTATTTATGAATATGATTTCACGAAAGATACTCGAAGATTAATGTCATTATAATTTTTAGCATCCTGAGTTTAGTTTTCTCCTCAAAGAAAGAGTCTGTGCCCTTGTAATCAAACTATTTTCACCGAACATCAAGTATCGGAACTCTGTACCTGCATCTTTGCAACAAGCAACGCCATTGGACAAACCATACTTTCCTATTAGTATGAGGCTGCTACGAGTCGTATCTATTTTGATACAGAAGTACCATTCCCTTCTGGTGAGTTTTATGAGCATTAAAATATGAATAGCATTAAATTATTGTGTATGCTAAATTATAAAAAACAATAAAGAATGGCAATTATATTACAAAATAATGATTAAATGATTAAAAAAAACGACGATAACATACAGTCATCTTAAAATTTTAGGTAACAGAGTGCGAAATATTTTTATCTCTCATCGTCAAATTTTTGGACCCTGACAAGCCGACATGGCAACGAGCCTTAGCATTAGAAGTTCTACACAAGATGACTGTGCAGGCTGATCTACTCACGAATTTTTGCGAATGTTATGACCTGAAGCCACACGCTACAAATATTTTTCAAGACATTGTGAATAGCCTGGGTGCATATGTACATAGTCTGTTTGTAAATCCACAAATGATGGGACAAGCTAATACGGGTAAAGTACCTGGTGTTAATCAAATTTGGTTTGCTGTAAGGAAATTTAAGTGACAGACATCATTTTTCTACAGCGACAGGGACAGCAATAGCGCAAGGTGGTGCCTCTCCATTATTCACAGGGATGCCTATAGGTCCAGGTGTATCGCCACAGCCTGGTTTTTATTCGCGTGGTATCTGGTTACCTGTAGTTGCAACATTTACAAGTGGTCAGGCTAAATCCACTTAGTAAGTTTTTTTTTCTTTTTTTTTCACGTTTATGCGTACCATAAAACAAACGATGCATATAATAATAAAAACAACACATAATTATATTGTTACCTATTTGTTATTAATTATTTAATATTATAGATATTCTTGTAAAGTATTTTTATTTCTTATTAACCATAAATAATACACTGGGATTTCTAACGTGATTGTATTTCAGCTTAGAAATGCTGGATAAGATTGAACCACCGCAGATACCAATTGGATACGGGATAAGTATAGCTTATGCGTGTTTATTGGACATAATAAGGTCTATAGCACTTGCTATTAATGGTTCAAAAGAAGAGGGTAGTAGCACTCAGTGTTACAAGATGACTGAATTGGAAAGGAAACTTCATGTTCAGCTGATCAATTCCAGTTGGTGTGGTTTATTAGCAGCACTAAGTCCTTTGATAGATGCCAGGTAACGTAAATTTGGTATTTAAAAATACATGCACAATACGTAATTTTTATCTGCTGTTTAAGTTTCATTTACTAATCATGATATCATTCTTAATAATTATACACACTTATGCAGACATTTATATTGCCTACGATCGATCTTCCAAATTTCAGCACGGATGAATCGGCAACCGAAAATGTGTTAAAGGCGATACAAACATTTGCATCTCTCTGTGGACAATTAGATTTGCAAACACCGCGTGACGCTTTTATTACCGCGATATGCAAAGCCTCTCTTCCACCACATTACGCACTGACAGTATTGTACAATGCACCGCAAGGAATATCATCTGCACGACAGCAAGAGTCAACTCAATATAATTTAACTATGGGTGAGCCAGACTATCGACAGCAAGTTGTGGCTGTTGGCACCCCTTTGCCAACTGCATCTTTGCCGATTGGTATGTAGGATAGATTTATATTACAAAGATCTTTTATATTACACGCAACGTGTAATTGCATTCCATGTAAAGACGATCCAAAAATCATTGTGTATATAATACGTGTGCGTATACATGTACATTTTATCACAACAATAGTACAGTGTGCATTTGCAATTTTATCGTTGTATTTTATGAATAAGTTCTCCGTGTTTTGGTCATGTTACACTAGATGATATAGTATCATATCACCTGTACTTAGGTGCACACCAAGGACCTGTTATGTTGACTGCAAAGAACTTGCAATGCATGCGTGCATTGTTGTCGCTCGCACATTGCCATGGCAGTATACTCGGTAGCGCATGGCACTTAGTACTTACGACACTTCAGCATCTTGTCTGGATACTTGGTCTGAAACCATCCACCGGAGGCTCCTTGAAAGCGGGAAGGACAGCCGCAGATCCTAATGCCGTTCTGACCAATGCAGTTATGGCTGACCTACCCGTACTTAGTGCCATGCTCAGTAGATTATTCGAAAGTAGTCAGCATCTTGACGATGTTGCTTTGCATCATTTGATAGATGCGCTCTGTAAACTGAGCCACGAGGCAATGGAATTGGCATATTCCAACCGAGTGAGTGTGTTAACTGTATATATCGCAAAATTCTACAGGAGTGTATGCACCAGAACAATTCTGACATCCGCTTTTTAGGAACCATCGCTGTTTGCCGTTGCCAAGCTTTTGGAAACCGGCCTTGTAAATTTGCCACGCGTGGAAGTTCTCTGGAGGCCTCTTACTAATCACTTATTGGAAGTATGCCAGCATCCTCATATCCGTATGAGAGAATGGGGCGTTGAGGCTATAACGTACCTGGTGAAAATGGCATTGCAGCACAAATATCCGCAGCCGCTGAGGGACAATCAGGTAATTGATATACGTGGCTAATAAGGCAAGTAGGTCGTGATTACAGTAGATGTTGCGTTGTCTTTCATAATAATTGATATTTGTGCTCTGTAGAAGCTGCAGACATTGCTTCTAGGGCCTCTGTCCGAGTTATCCTCCGTACGCCATGGTGACGTTAGACAGCGACAGCTAGAATGTGTGTTGCAAGTGCTCCATGGTGCCGGTGAAACACTATACCATGGCTGGCCATTGGTGCTTGGCATTATTGGTGCGGTGTCCGACCATCATGGGTAAGCGTTGACTCTCGATAGAAGTTTATGTACAAAGCCATTGAGAAATTAAATTGAGAAAAATTATTAAATATTTTGCAGAGAGGCCTTGGTACGGATAGCGTTCCAATGTCTGCAGTTGGTGGTTACAGATTTCTTACCAGTGATGCCTTGGAGATGCTTACCCTTGTGTGTTGATACAGCTGCAAAATTCGGCTCCCAAATGCAAGAATTAAATATCTCCCTCACAGCTGTTGGTTTGATGGTGAGAATAAATATTACAACATAGCATATATTAATAGAGTTATATGCCATGAAAATCCAAGGTGAAATAATTACGATATACTTCTTTCCCAGAAATAAATAAAAAATCATGAAATACTGTGTTCTTTTTCAGTGGAATATAAGCGACTACTTTTATCAAAATCAAGAAAAATTATGTGTTTCTCTACGGGGTGATTCTTCATCCGTTTTTCCCGATTTTCCTGGTACCACAAACATGCCACCATTCGACAAACTTTGGATGTGTCTCTACGCGCGATTAGGTAGTTATCTTTCAATATTCACTGATTGTCAATTTATAGGTGTAATATAAAATAAAATTTTTCTTTTAAGGTGATCTGTGTGTTGATTCTCGTCCAGCCGTGAGAAAATCCGCGAGTCAGACACTTTTTTCCACGATATCTGCACATGGAAGCCTTTTGCACCAGCCAACATGGCAAGCGGTACTCTGGCAGGTCCTTTTCCCATTATTGGACAAAGTGAGAAGTCTGTCCAACTCGGCTAGCAGTGAAAAAGTTGACACCAGCGGGAATATACTTATTCACCACAGCAGAAACACAGCACAAAAGCAGTGGGCAGAGACACAGGTTGATATTCGAACTATCAAAACCCGCCTTACAAACATTAAAGCAAAACTAGAATCACAGAACTAGTCAAAATAACCGTAATTCTTTTGCAAAATTCTCTCAATTTTGGGATCGTGCAATTTCAAACCATAACCAGCTTTTTACTGTCATGTACGGAATACTAAGTAAATCACTTTTGTGTCTTTTTCTCTTTACATATGTTTATAATATATTTAAATATGTTAAAGTAATCGCCCGTTCCAATTTTAACATTAAAACCAGATTAAAGTTCATACGACTCGGTTATAACGATATTGATTTAACTCCTCTACAAACCATCGTTGATTGCACATGCAGATAAATATCGATTTCAGGTGTTGACCTTGAGCGGAGTGGCAAGAGTTTTTAACACGAAGCGACAGTTACTGCAAATGTTAGGAGACTTTCCCAGGGCTTGGTCGCTTCTTCTCGAGTTCATAGAAAACTCTGCATTGAGTAAAAATAACGAGGTTCGTCCGTCTTATTATCCAAAGCTCACCCATGAGAGAGCACCGATTTCCACAATTAAATCGTATCCATAAACGAATATGCAAACTTCACAGGTTTCACTGGCGGCCTTAAAATCATTCCAAGAAATTTTGTACCTCCAAAAGGGCAGTGATAACAACGAGGTAATTCAGTCGAACGACTCCGAAGCTCTCTGGATCGTTGCGTGGAGAGTGTGGCTGAACATCGGTATGGAAAGTACCTCGCCACCGCAGGAAACTGACGCGGAACCTTATGTACCGTCTCAAGCCTTCCTGACCGCGCTCGTGCACATATTTCCAGCCGTTTTCCAGCACATAAGGAACAAGTCTGTGACTCAATACTGTAGAATTACGTGGAAGTCCGTCCAAAGGATGCTCACCTGCATAATACACTTTTAACAGATTTACCGGGCCCGATTTGCAAAAATTGTGCATCGTCTTGAAGAACGCAGTGGCGGTGCCGGTGCACGGAGAATCAACTCCGTATATTTTGCCCACGGTATCGGACATTGTCCTTACCCATCTCCAGGATGGGGTACTCCACTCCATGGAACTTTTACAAAAGGTAACCAAAAAGCTCGCTTAGGAAACACCCTTGTCTTTATTACTCGATCCTTTAATGTTCCATAATCGATCGTTTAACAGGAGGCACTTAACGGTTCGGACAATTTGAGGACTATGATCGTGCTGATATTCCTTCAGCTACTGACTTTCTCGAAGTTAGCCTGCGAGGCTCCCACTTATGGTAAAATACCAACGAAACACATCTCCCAAATTAGAGGTGTATCTGTGCGTACTTGTACATTAGACACTTGATAACCAAGGCGTTGGCTTAGGCGTAGGTAATATAGAACTCTTCCTTGCCCGTTCAGGCCGACTGGGTGACCATGAATTACGTTCCATTCGGTGAGAAAGCACTGTCCATGGTAGTGAGCTTGTATCAGAAAACCGCCCACGAGTCGGCGGTTATAGAGGGCCAGGTACTGAAGCACATCATCGAAGCTCTGCACGTGCCCCTGTCCATGAAATACGCCTGTCCCTCGCCGACTACGTGGAAATTGGCGGTAACGAGTTTACTTGCAGTCTTGCACACTGGTTTACCATTGGCCAGGAAACACCCCGAGGAGTTTCAGAGCATGTGGCCAGAACTCGCAAGTACGTTGGACGACTTTTTATTTCCAAAAAGGTAAACCCCGAATTTATGTAAGAGCATGAACGATGACACGTGCGGAGAGGAAGGTGGATTTTTGTATTGTTCGAATGATTTCAGCGTACTGAACACGGAACGTGGAGTCGAGGAAATCCAGGCGGACGAGGCCGTGGATTGTCAAGTGATGGAACTGCTGAGGGACGAGGTTCTACCGCACTCGCAGCACATACCTCATCAGTTCATCTTGCGGGTGGTCATGCTTTTGAACAAAGGCTCGATACATTCTGCTACCACGACGAATATTGGTAAATACGATATATACATTTTTTGCATTGCAAGTGATCAGAGCGGGAGTCTTTCGTATTTTGAGACTTATCGCGAAGGTTATGTTCTAATAGAATTATATATATGAAAGTATGTTCAATTTTAATAGTAAAATATAATTTAGAATTTATTATAATTGTTTCTGAAGAAATCACTATTGAAGAACGATAATCTACTGTGATTTTTAGGGTGTATATTAATTTCCCATATATCCATATTTCTTAAGAGTTTTATACATTTTTATAATGTTTTCTGCCTTCGTATATTCACAGAAAACAGCAGTGAAACGAAGTTGCGAGAAGAATTCGCGAAGACGTGTTTCGAAACTCTTTTGCAATTTTCTTTATTGGATGGATTAAATGGCGACACAGAGAATGAATCGAACAAAAATCCAGAAAATGACGAGGGGGGAGTCGCTGGCAGATTAGCGGTGACTGCTCTTCTCCACAGATTCCAAGAGGTCCTGCGACGGTACATACAAAACGAAAGGACCAGTGGCAAGTGTCCATTGCCAAGGTAATGCTTTTATTTTTACCGAAGACGCACACTATAATGTCATTTGTCCCGTAGAAAAACAGATCGTTCACTACTCTTGTACTTAATATAAGAAAAACATATTTATTTACTCCAAGTTCATTCGATCGAATTATCGTCGATGAAACTAGAGTTGGTTTTAAGCATTTATTATGGAAACCTTTTCTAGGTACAGGTTGTCAGAGATTTCATTTGTCCTGAAAGCTGTGGCGACGCTCGTAGTGTCTTTAAAGAAGGCACCACCGAACAAAGGTAAATCACCTAATTTCTAATATTTAGTATTTAACGTGTAACCATGACCACGATTCTTCATATACGCTTATTTAAAACATGATAAAAGTACACCGCAAACTGCGCCACAGTTTTGTTATTCACACACATTCTGCAGCAAATATTACACATACACATACTCATCTGTTAAAAATTGAGCGATGAGGAACTTGTCTAATGTGTAACAAATGCGTTAATATCTATAGTTAGGTTAGGTTTCTAAAAAAAATATTTGTGATTTTAACCGTAACATTTAATAGCGGAGGTTACAGTTATCATTTCCCACTAGCAATTGCGCTATTTGCTGTTAAATATTTTCATTTAAAACGCAATTATTTTTGTTCAAATCTTATACAATTTCTCTTGCATTTGCAGTTGAACGGTCGGTATGGGAGCAGCTGATCGGACTCTACCCGTGTTTAGTTGAGTGCACGATAGCCACGGCATCTGGTCAAGTCTCTCGATCGCTGCGCGAGGCCCTTTTGCAGTATCACGACCTGCTTAAACCGCCTATCCACAATTCTGCAACGTCGAATGGCGTTTGACCAATGCATTCTTTCCTCCTGACTCAGAAGAGCGCCAACGTGTGACGTACGTTGCTAAGCGCCGATAGTAGCCATCGAGTTTCCCTTTTGCCAGGGTGAACGCAAGAAAATTGTACAATAAACTAAGTATTCGTGGAACCGCGAACGTCGAGCATCGACAAAACCGCATGCCACGGATTAGGCAGGACGAGTATGTTTGATTTTGTTCGGGGTTTTGGATCTCGAGCTTTTTGTCTCATCTTGAAATATGGTGCATTGAGAAATTATGAAAATTCTCAATAAGCCCACTTTTTACGTTTTCTATGAATACCAGAAGTTGATCTCGTTTCGAATTTAATTTTTATGCGCCCTTATTTCGACGTCTAAATCCGTTTAGTTCTTCTCGAGATACGTAGCATTAAAAAATTCTGAAAGTTCAATTTCATTTACTGGGAATTTTTGCAAAAAATTATTTGGCGTCTACATTATGAGGAAAGTTTATTGTGTGGCGAAAATCAAAAAGGTTTTCGGATCAAAAATTTCATCGATTGCTTCTCTACAAATGTTTCGACACTATCCTCTTAAATACGAACGTAGCATTATATGATTTTCCATTCGATGTGCTTTAGATTCCATATAAAAAAAAAATAGGAACCTAGAGAGAGAAAGAGTAAGTTCACAGAATCCATATCTGCGTACTGTACGGTGTGAATCCGTAGGTGAGAATTCGTGATCGTGTAAATTTGCGACTATATAATTTTTTCTATTATCCATCTCGACACACCACCAAAATCCCACGTCGCGCGACTTTTATTACTGTAATCGTGGAGAGAAAAGGACCACGATTGAGAATCGTAGGAATACCACGAAAAGGACGTTTCGTACTCGTGCGAGGTAGTAGGCGCATTGACGAAGGTGTAGGGTTTTTCTAGAATTAAGCTACACCCAGAGTTTGGACGAGTACACACTTTTGATATTTGCCGGCAGCGGATATCGTTTTGCAAATACTACATAGGCTGTACATAATCGTGCTTGGTATACAGATTGGCCTTTCTTATCGATGTTGTAAATATTAAACGGAAACGGTAGCGACATCGTGTGTAGTCGCGCTCGAGGATAGTCACTTGCGAGGGGATTTTATAAATAACGCGAGCCGCACTATACGCTATTATTAGTGTATAATTACCAGGCGTTGTAAATAGGCTCACGATGATGCAATGAAAATTCGAGGTCACGTGCCTGCGTGTTTTAGTGACCTCGAATATATGTTATGCACCGTGGAATTATTTGCGAGCTGATCGTTGTTATTTTTTCCCTTTTTCCGTCATGGAGAGGATCTTAGAATCGAGACGATCGACCGAAGAGAGGTTTTTGGTGACTCTTGAAAGCTTTAATCGATCCTTTCATGCACCAGAATCCCAGAGCGCGTGGCTTTCTATTTATGACATTTCATTTGTTCGTTGGAAAATGTTATTTCATTTAGCAGAACGCACGCTGTCCCAATGATTTATTGGGTGGACCAGAAAGTATAGTCGTTTTCTAGATGGATATTTCTGTAGCGGATAAGAGCTTGAATTTTCTCGAAGGTTTGAATTTGACTACGCCCTTATCAAAATTAATCTTCGAAATTTCTTTCGATTTATGCTTTTTCGTAGTATCGCCCGATTGTAGAAGAGCGTTTATAGGCGTGTATAGGTATGAAAGTGCAAGGTTATTCCCATGAAAGTGCTTGTAAATCATCCTCTGTAATATAGAATTGCGTTTTAAGTTCTCCACGACGCCTCGTCCATTTTTTGGAGGAGCTTTTCACCTCAGAGGTGCCGAGAAGTATTGTCGTTCTCTCGCTGAAAACTCTGCAACGGAAGTCGAAGAATACGTCTGTCGACGTTCGACTTTCAAGGACAATACTTCGTAGTTTACCTTATAATCGTAGATACCAGCTCGTCGATCCTGTAAATTAATTCGCGGAGGCGAGAGACGCGGGATTAAAGAGGCATCGATCGGTGACACACATTATATTTAAAAATAAAATGTAATCCAACAATGTACACACCCATATGGAATGCCTATTCGTAATATGCAATTTATTTACATACTTTAAATTATACATATATGTATATGTATAAAAAAATGCATATACATATATAAATATACATACCATGTTTATGCGTAGAGTATACATTCAAATAATTGCAATAAAAACCTGTATTATTCATGTTAGCAGTTTTGTTCTTGTTTCTGGATTAAACAAGCCGTTCTCGTATATTTGTCAGGATGTTGCACGTATTTGTAATGTAAGAACCATCCGGAAGATAAAGGCTTAGCAGCTAATATAACTTATCTGTAAGTAACTTATGGACTTTTTCATATAATAATAGCCTGTAAAAATGTAGATAAAAGGAATAAAAGTACAATCATCCTCGAGGCTCAGTCGTAATTTCAGTTTGCGCACTGTATCGGAGAAAGTAGCGTTAGGAAAACTCCGCGCAACTATCGTGTTCGGTTCGTCAATTGTTGGATATAATTTTGTTCATAATTTAAGTGCATTTAAATTATATATTATTTCTCGTGTTGTCAATACATGAGTACATCAAATATATTCTCTTCTCGCAGCTCCCTTTTCCTTAATCTCGACGGATAACACGTTAAAATACCTTTCTTTTAACTCATAAACTTATTGTTTAAATCAGACAGATTTAATGCATTTCAGTAATTTCCTCGATGAAAAAACTCAATAGAGTTTATAAGTTCAATCTCTATTTACGTTTAAAAATTAGGCACGTTCCAACGAAAACAATATTAGAATAATTACTCGCAATTATCTCCCTTTCGTAATAGCAAAGACGCTAATCTGAAATTGTTGAGAATATAAATCCGACGCTCTTGATATTCCAAAACGATAAATTACGATCGTTAGAACGCACCTTACGTTGTTCAAAAATTTGCAGTTCTGATTGAGTTCACCGTCTCTTGATATCATTCGTTAAAAAAGTCATACTTTTCCTCTCTACTCGAAGCAATTTCTTAACATGTTCCTGCGTGAACAAACGAGTCTCGATTTTTTCACTTTACGAATTGTTTAGTCAGAACCAATCGTAGATGCTACTTTTGACTATTTTCCAAAGTAATAGAGAAATTGCGGGTCGTCGGAGTGTATTTTTAAATATATATATATATACGCACGTCTCGTTACTTCTTCGCAATTTCGTACATTTTGCACAAGAACTATCTTCCAAAGCAAAATCGAGAGGCCTAAGGAAGAAACCATCTAGCATACTCTTCGTGGCTGACGACGAATCGATATTGGGTACATCTAAGGACCTTAATCGGTAAGCTTACCCTAACGTGAGTTTGTTTTCTGACACACTTTTTTTTCTCTACCATCTATTTCGCCTTCGGCTGCGATTAAATACGGATACAGGAGGAGCGCGTGCGTGCGTTGCACTTTACGACAGACAAATGTAACATCGGTCAAATCTGCTCGGTACAAAAACTGGGAATGAAAGAATCGAAATGGTTTGTCCGGAGGCAAAGCGATACTACGACGAATGTTTGCGACATAGTCTCCTTATTGACTTCATTCCTGCACATCCGCCATTTTGCGGAGCACCTTTGAAAATACCGTTTCACTCCAGTAAAGTGGAATAGGGCTAATATTTGCTGGTTATATCCATCTATTTCTCAGGATGTTTGTAATTCTACACGGTTCTTTCCTGTTCGTTCTAGCGGAAGTGATTTCAATCTAATTACACGCGGAAAGAACGACGTGGAAGTTTATCGAGATTGATAATCTGGATTAAATCGATACAGCTGTAGTGCCCTTTGTGTATTTCGAGAAATTGCGAAAGGGATAAAACCGTGAACGGATATTGAAGAGGTAGATCCAGAATCGTCGATCGTCGGTTTACAATGATATCGCTTTGTCGCCGTTTCTATCCGATAATTAACCTAGGTACAATATAAGAATTAGTGTAACACGGGTTGCATCAAAGAAAATTTTGATGCCCGCTTGACATTCAAATATACATATACATTATATATATATATATATATATATATATATATAGATATAAAACATTCAGAGCGACGGTGATCCGACAACCATTCGTGTAAAAATATCTCGATCACGATAATCGCCGTGTAAATAATCATCTGTTATGCAAAAATACGTGAAAAGCATGGCAACGTACATATCTCATCCTCTGTCCAATCGGTAATATAGACGTATATCATAAATAAAGTTCTGCAAGGTTCAATGAAAGCGATCAACGTATATAATAGATATGTCGAAGTACTCTACAAGGTAGCGTACGATTATAAAGTACTCGGTATTTCTTTCCCCCCTTTCTACTTCTTCTTCTTCTTCTTCTTTTTTTTTCCTCCTTATCATCCCTTAACGCTAAATCGCCGTAGTAAATATATGTTATCATTAATTATTGTCAGTGTTTCCAGTTCAGAAGTCTTCTACGATCCATTATTTAAACGTATGCGATCTCGCGACAACGTGTTAGAGCCTCTAAAGGAATCAATACCGGACGATTAAGCCTTTGCGGTCCCGCGTCGAGTGCAGCTCGACATTGAGTGTCCATTATCATCGACGATTCGAAACGATCGTGCACGTTGAGCTAATGTAAACTCTTGGCTGCTTCTTCTATTTGTCGCTATCGCAAATGCGCCATTAACACTAGAACTACCGGCCGCTATTTCGACGTATTTAGCTGTACTGTATAGGTGTCTCAAAAAAGGGGGAACAAGGATTGAGGGTAAATTAATCATTTGGGAAACCAGAATAAAATACCGGAGAAATATCTGAGAAAAGAGCGACATCGATATTGGCGAATTTCATAAGAAATTACAACCTAGTGATTTTTATACTGATACATTTGAATAATCTCATCCCTCTAAAAGGAAAAAAAAAATGGTGGACATAAGTATGGTAAGGGTATTTTACTTTAGGATAATCGACGGATTTAGAAAATAAGCAATAGCTGAGCAAGGACACGGTACGTAAATGGAGTTTTGTGGTCATTGTAGTTTACAGAGGGTTGAGAGATCCCTTCGATTGTTCGTCTATTTTCAAGCGAGAACCCCAAACATAAGCAGCAATCGCAGGGTTGGTTGATGGAAAATGGGCAAAATTATTTGGACCGCAAAGGATCAAGGTCTCGAGGCAGCCGAGTTAGCGAGTTTACACACACAGGAGATCACGTTCGTAGCGCAAATCGTGTTAGGAGGATTACGCGATTAAACGACACACAAGCCTTTCGCTTTAACCCTCTATAGTCGATGTTCCTTTTAAATTTCGACGCTTTGGCCACACTTTAGTACTGGAACTACCGGCCATTTTGCAAAGATATTTATCTGCACTACGTGTATGTCTTGAAAGGAAGAGAAACAAAGAGGAAAGTGGATCAATATAATGATCAGCATACTGAAATAAAATCATAAAAAAATCTCAAGGAGTGCATCGTCATGATTTACATTTTTTCAAAAGAATCATTGCTTTGTCATTTTTATTTGGTAGTTCTAGAGTTAATGTTTTCGTGTAATTTCGTGTCCTTGGAGGAAAAGGAAAATTTTGGATACGAATATTGAAAGAATATTGAAAAAACATATATGTTCAAATCGATCGCCCGATGACCGTCGAATGACCTATCGATTTACAATATCCACGAATCTGGAAGAAAAGAATAGGATAAAGCCCGTAAATGAAACGTTACTTTGAAGTCATCGAGGGTTATAGAGGGTTAATTGAAAATGCAGAGCTGCTATAAGTGGCTATCGATCCTACATCGATATATGTCCTAGCCACTGTTCTCTTTGCTAACGTTAAAAAGCAGATAAGTGCAGGCTGAAATTTCAGCCCCTTTAATACCCAGCCTGATTCATTGGCTCTTGCACACTCGCCTGAAATAGCAGATATCCTGGCTCGTGTAATCATTGCATCGAGATTGGTTACTCAGAAATTCAAGTCTTATTATTTGCGACAAAATGCTGGTTAATAATTTTTAATACGTGTGAAATAGCACACTATACATAGCTCCCTATGCAAAGATCATAATGTCATTAATTGTCTTCTTCTTTACTCACATGCTTTTATAATTAATTTTTCTCCTCTTTTCCTCATCGCTAAATAATTTTAGCGATATTGTTATACCGATCGACTGTCGAAAAATGCGATCATTAGAATTAAGAGCAGTGCAGGTAAATCAGATTTTGCTTATGTTACAAACTGAGGAAGGCATCTATCCTAATTTTAACGTACTTGTAAACGTGACCATTAGTTCTGCAACGATTTTCACTCTAGGTTTTTAACCGTAATATTGTTGAAGTTCTCATTATTCGTTTAGTAAAATAAACGTCAATTGCTCGTTCATTATCCACAAGTAAATTGTATACTTATATTTAAAAATTAACTATCTTACGCGTTGTAGAGGTAGGGAATGAGGATAACTGTTTTCGTACGTTCTAAGCGGATTGTACGTTAACTTGTTTAAACTAGTTCGGGGTATGTACAACAACTAAATTAGAGAACGCAAGTTCTGTTTGTGCATATCACTATAAACGATTGTCTCTAAGAAGACAATCGCTCTTGCAGATTATAATTAATACTGGTAAGGAACGATATACATAAAAACAAAACTTAACAAGAATAAAGCACATAGTCCACTTTCTGTTTCTCGTACTGTAAACCCTAATATCTCATTTATAGGGCAATTAATGTTGCTTGAACGAACATTTCCATTATAATCGGTAATTTAGTTTCTGTTTCGATAGCGCATACTGACAATGCAATTTGCAATTGTTGTCGACTTCATTTGTTTATTACTCAAAATGACAGGTGTACTGCAATATCGCAAACAATTCTCGGTGTATCCACAGTCAGCATCAGAATATAGTTACGTGTAAAGACATCATAAAAAATACACTTTTTCACTCCGATAGGATATATTAGTAAATAATTAAATAGCTCACAAACCAAATCAAGTTTTTCCTTATAAAGTTCATTTCAGATCGTTACTTCAAAGGGAAATTTGTAAACCGCCTAAAAAAGGGAAAAATTTGGTTATATCGACGCAAGACACAAAAATCTGGACCGTATTTCAGAATTATTAATTATATTTAATTATTCCGTAATTGACTAATAACGCTTCTTTTACATACGCCACTATATCTCAGATCTTTTAAGAACACGAAGCATCATAGTAACTTAAATACACGCGTGTAAAGAGCCCATCGTTTATTATCACTTATTCTCACTTTCTCCTTCTCGATTTAACACTTGAAAAGGCGTTCTACAAATTCCAGGTTAACCACAGTCACTCAATCATGATTTCTTTCCTCGTCCTAATGTAGAAATTTTCGTTCTAATGTAGAATTTCGCAAAAAAAAAAAATAACTGTAAAACTAAAATCGTAATAATAATACCGCGGTGACTTAAAAATATAATCTTCCAACCGCCAAGATATCTACTATTTACTCACATCCGCCATCTTTATCTTATTTTCCTAGAGACTAGAGCAGGTTTACAATGTAAAGAACGAGCAACGGATCAAATTTGCGTCGTGGAGGATCAAACCAAGCCAGTGTCTCTCGGCAGGTATCGATAATCGCGTAAAGATTTCGACCTGTACATAAGCCGATATACCAATCGGATCTCAGCATGCCGTCGTCCGCATAGTAAGTGATAGTAAGTAACTACGTAATATTTATATAATATATCCCGATATGCATGTATACATATGCACGTCGATATACTGTATTTGAATATACTTGTATACGTATAAAGTTCTCTTTTGATCAGGCTTTAAAACCATAGTCGATATCAAACCACATTTTATAACTATCCAGAATACTAATTACCGATTTTGTACGCATTTTAAAACCTGTAACTGCTCGGTTTTCCGGTACAACACACGAAATGGGGCCACGACGACGTATCTCTTTCCCGCCCTATATGTGGCTTCAGACATACGATTATACTAAACGTTAAAACTTATTGTCATTACACGTTGTTTAACCCTTAAATGTTTTCTCCTTTTGAAGACAAGCAGAATCGATGGTTGTCCGGGACAATTGGAAGCGATACGAGATAACGTAGCCTACGGATAATTAACTCTTTGCTCCGGTAGTCTTTATAAAGCAGCCTTTAGTAAGTTTATCGACGATCAACGATAATCCATTAGCATTCGAGAGGAACACACGTGCAACAGTTTATTATTTTAATTAGCGCTAGTATGGCCTTCCCCGGGGAAAATAAACGGTGATTTGAGGTACGCTTTCTTTTTTTTTTTTCTTTATCGTTGTGTCAACTCGTGGTAACATCGAAATTCTGAAGAATCATCGATGCGTCTAGGTGTTGTTGTGTGAAAGGAGTAAACCGCGTGAATATCAGCACTTGTGTAAAGCTTATTTACAATTAATTCCATCGGTGTACGTTACAATCGGAATTTCTATCGACGGTTTAAATCATTATTGTACAGCAATGATTGGAAAAAATCTTAAGCTCCTCCAATAAAACCGAAGCACACACGAAGCATCGAGATCGATTAAAGAAAATCGAGAAGATCGAGGATCACGCGAGATGCCGATTAGAGAACAAAGCATTGCAAGCATCGGCGAGTGTTTTATTAATTTTAATTCGTTCTATATCAACAATTAAACGAGTTCTTGTCACATTTCTCTACTTTATAATATTGTACCGAATTATATTCCTCCTTGAAGCAGATCAGCCTCTAAATATCACGCGTGCCTGAAAGATGAAAGGATTTTTCTCCGCGGCATATCTAGGCGTCTTATTAGTCAGTTTCTTTTCGACCAATCAGAATACATCGTCGGTGGTGGCCCGACTTTGACATTATACCACGAAGCATATCATTGGTTAAATATTTCACGAAAATTTGAATCTCACCAATTCCAACGATCTTTATAATCGCGAAACGAAGAACATTTAAGGGTCAAGCTCTTCTTCCACTTGCGCGCACAATTGGAATAAAACGGCGTCGCGAAAAGAAAAAGAGAGAATTCTTCAAGGTATTCGGCCTCAGTACGTGTGTTTATGTAGCCGAGACCCATCTTCAAAGTAATCACATCGATTCTCATTGTATGCGCAAGTTAATATCTTAATAGTAATTATTGTCTTTCGTACAGTTCAAAAAACGCCAGCGCGTTTCCGTCGATTATCAAAGAATTCTTCGTAGCTCCTTAAAATAAGTTTAATATACAATGTCAAAATTTCCGAAATATTAGTCTTACTATTTTATTGTCCAAGTATTGTCCCAAAGATGCGGAGAAAGCCCTCGCACGCGATCCTTTCGCGATTCCATTTTATTTAAAGGAAAATCATCCTTCGTGAAACAGCGACGAGCAACTTTCTGGCGATACAACAAACTTTCCTCAAAATATTGAATACGTTTTCGCGGGATTCGCTGCTGAAGTTTTTCGTGCCAATATCTTTATATTGATCTCTATTTGGATATGCCAAAGAAGCACGATGAAAAACTACCCGATTCCATATATCAAAAAGCAACATAAATATTTTATAATAATAATCCTTAACCCATTAATCATTGCGATAACACAATTCCTATTTTCAGCACGAATATTCAACGTAAATCGAATCCAAATAAACAGGAATAATTCGAGTACGTGCTTCATCCGCTCAATATCGAGCAGTAAAGACTCCGCACTTCCTTTCCAACCCACAAGGAATTATTCTTGCAAAAGTTCTTGCGAGGAAAGTTGCTGAGCACTGCTTTTCACGCGTCTAATACACCTCGATGCGCGATCGAACCTCTGCCAAGAGCCATAACGATCCAAGATCCTCTCGAGGATAAGCCCGATGGGGGCGCAGAACTCGAGGACATCTGAGATTTTAGTTTTAACGAACCTGGGAGCTTTCTCCGCTGAGCTCTACGCAAGATTGCGAATAGACGACAAGTTGGTATCCCCGAAAATATTATGAGGATTAGGAAAGTCGGAAGCTGTAGAAGGCGCGATTCCAATTCACCAGGCCGTACGTACGGATCGTAGTACGCGATTTAGAAAATATAAGTCTGCGTGTCTTTTATAGTTAAGTAAGTAATGATTGTTATCTCGTAAGCACGCGGATATTGACTCTCGGTCGCGGTTGGGGCTCGAAGTTCACCGTCGTTTCGACGAGGAAAAGGGCGGTGAATTCGGTAGGAAAATCGAGCTTGGACTTTTCGTGCTTTTGAAGCCTCCCTCGAGCCTTTCGAATCACGTTTTTTTCTGTCTTCGTAAGATGAAAAGGTTATTAGTTTTTTGAGCCTTCGAAACAAACGAAATCGCGAGCTTCGAACCGAGAAATGTTTTTTTTAACGTGGTAAAGGTCGCGAGAAGAAAAAATTCGAGCTTCAAACTCGAATATCATATATAAGCACCGCGAGTAAAACAGCAACGAATATTCGATAACGAATTTGAAACATTCAAGAACTCGATCGCGTTAGAGAGCGAAAGATAATGTGTTTCCGGCGAATTTCAAAGTGCAAAAAGCCAGAACGATCAAAATTGTCTCTAGCTTGAAGGAGGGTAAACTTTAGACTCTGAAAAATCATCGATTCTCCGTGAAAGGCGAAAAGTCTCCGGCTTCGAATTTCGCTCAACCCCCTACGGCTAAACTAAATTTCCACGAGATTATAATTTTCCGGTAAAGCTTCGATATCCATTTATCAGTAATTTTACAAAAAGCAGGATGAAGGTGGATGCAATTAACAAGGATACCCTCAACAGTTCCCAACTTAATAGAATCATAGGAAATAATTTCGGGCAAAAGCCTTGGAAGGAGCGTCGCTCGAAAGTCATAGAGGGATCATCGCTCGCGGTCCTTCGTCGAAATTCCTGCTCCCGCGAGCTCGTCGATGAAGAAGTACGTTAGTGCCGTTGACTCAAAGGGAATTGGCCGGCCATTGTGGACCTCGAAAGCAACGGAGATTTGAGGATGGAGCCTAACTGTCGGATGCCAAAGTTTCCTTCGACGAGACTCACGCGTGTTTCTCGGCCTCGCCCACTGCGCTTACGAGACGTCGCACGCCGACCTTCGGCAGCTCCGACAGAACTTCGTGGAGCTTTTTTCGGTCTTAGTCCCAGCCGGTGAAGTGTTTAACGCAGCATGTATTCCCGGGACAAAGGTCCGCTCCTCTGAAAGTCAAAACGTCCCTTCAGAGCTCTCCAAAGATAGGGATTCATCTTTTTCATCCCCCCTTCTTTATCGTTGCACGATTAAGGAGATACGGACGATTGGACACTTTGATTGTTCCGCGAATTATAGAGCCACTCTGGACAATTTTCCCCCCCGTATCAATGCCTGATTAATGGCTCGGTTTAATCGTTTAAACAAAAATGTCGTCCCTTGCTCGCGCCAGTCGTGCGTATTTATCTGTACCTGTGATAATTACTCCCTATTCAGAGCAACTTATTTAAGCGAATGAACACCGGCTTTATTACCCGTGGAATAATAAAGGTGAGTATTTCGCTCTGTGCTTTTGCCGTATGTCGATGAAAATTGTTCAGCACTTGAATGGTTAAATATTATAAGCTACGTGACTCCAGCAGTCTATATCGAAAATCAAACGGATATCTTTCCTTTGATATCAAGATAAGGAGTTATCAAGAGACATACTAATTATATCCATGCTACCATGCTACAATTTTCTCTCGAACCTATACCTGAACGTATTTAAATAATCGGTAGGAGGGCAAAGTAAAGTTAAAGTAATCTATTACAGATTTAAAAATCGACGATGAAAATCCAAGAAAGAAAGGTTCGAACTTACCGACCAAGCCTGCCCGATATTCGGCACGTTCGACATATATCGGCCTTGACCATAGTTGTAGTTGACCTTTGACGGGGCCTCGAGGGGCGGCAATGAATTCAAGAAGTGCTTCCGATGATGCTGAGCGATAGGAGGACGCTCGTCGTTCGTAGCTTCTTTGAAGCTCGCCGTGTTCGATACAACCTCCTCGGCCATGTGTTGCTCCTGAAAGGATATCGATCACCGCTCGACAAAACTTCGTTGGTTACGCGCGTACAGCCTCCCCCAAAAATATCGAGTTGTATCGATAGCCCTATTCATCTTATGGCGATAGATAGAGCTTCCTTGTTGATTTACATTTTTTAAATTTACACAAGCAGCTTCACGATTATCTAGTATTCGATGGTCAAGTGGAAGTATCAGGAATAGCAGATAATCGTTATTTTCTAGAGGTTATATAATAATTAGTTTTTCTGTATTTATATACGGTTATTGGCGCGAAAAATGTGGAGAACCAATCTTTTGTTATGTCGCAGCTAATATGAGAATATGTATTCAGATTTTCTTTGGGACTGCATGGAGTGTCTTGATCAAGTAATACCCTGATTTTGCCTATTTCACGATATTTGGTACGTTTTGGTGAAAAGTGGATATCATAGCATATTTGATTTTAACTTTATCACTGGTTTCCTTTTTCTATAAAGTCATTTCGCATAAAATCGATGTAGACTGAAATTTCATAAACAGCATTGTATGGCTCGGGTTATTGTTTGATCAGCTTCATAAAGCTTTATGAAGTTTTATAGAGGAAGAGATCCTGGTATTATTTGATCGGCTTTATGAAAGTTTCTGAGGCGAGATTCAGGGTATTATTTGTTTCGATCAAATATCGTGGCTCCGGGTACGATTACGAATTAATTTGCAGCTTGTCGAGGTCTTCGATGCGGAAGATAGATATTCTAATCTCATCCATCATTTCAGAGAATTTTCCATACGATATCTAATAGTCAGTAAAATCCAATAAAAGGCCAAAAATCTAATATAGTCAGTACCAAGAACTATAGTTAATTAACTTATAGAAAAATATAGTTGAAAAAAATATTACAAAAGAATAAATAAACCGTAATAACAACCTGCAGCTCGCGTGCTCGTTCGGCGCGGATCAGGTCCTTCAGATGTTGAAAGCTGCCTGCCTGAGGGACTTGCGAAACCGGCGCGGACATTCCGCCACCGACGCGGAAACTCGTCAGTCGTCGTCGTGTCGAGGGCGACTGACGATTCACGGTGCCGTACAAACGTGCAACTTCCTCGAAGGCCCTCGTCCGCTGCCGCATGCCGTTCCTCAGCCGGCTGCCCGCAGGTGCTTTGTGCACCATCCTTCCGTAAATCGGGGCACCGCCTGCCGCCCTGCTGTATGCACGGTTCGCAGTTCGACCTGCCAACCGGTATGATCCTTTGATAAAAGTGTGCCAAAGTGTGGGATATTTAAGTTTAGAGATATGGTTATGATCCTATTGAAGAGCAAGGATAGAAGTTTTGTACATTAGAGCTACTGTGGTGCGGTGGATAGAAGCTGGGATATCCACGCGGAAGACCGAATCTCGCCTATCATCTGTTTTTTTTTTTTTTTTTTTCATGTAATATGTATACTGTAGCTCTGAGTCATAAATAAATTGAAAACAAAATGTTTTTCTATGGGTGTCTACTGATCTAGGTATTATTGTTCTGTAATAGAAGCATTTGATTTTTATAAATTGCTACAGCTACAAACGTGTGTATTTGTAATTCTTGCAAGGGTTATCATTTATAACAGCGTGTTAAACATCGTTTTAGCATTATGTATAGATGATGAATCCTTTTGCGTGTATGTGAACTGTATTATATCCAGATTTTAATAAAGAAAGAGGATGGGTGGTTAACGAAGGCCAATGCGCGGTCGTAATTTAGTAGATATTGGTAAACCATCAATGGAATAAAAAATGTTACGATCAAAAATGTATAAAAATATTTGTTTAATTGTGGTCTCGTATTGTGTTACTTTACTGTGTTACGTTATTTTTAGAAATTGTCAATCATACAATCGACAGACGAGAAGAACGCCGAGATAAAGAGCGATGATATTCTAGAGAATGTATCGTGATATTTTATAAAGCATTCTATGCAAATCCATTGTGCAGCCAGTAATGTACGTAAACTCAAAAGGAGTGTAAACATCGTCTGCCAGTTAATGCGCGACATCGATTCCCGATATCATAACTTTAATGTAATTTTCATTGGCTCATTAAGTGGAATAGCTCTTTGCATGGCGTGGCGTTTAATATATTTCTGAATAAAGCGTACCGCTACTGTGCACTTTTTCAAGCCTTCCGACTTTTCCTCGTTCTTCAAACCTAATTGGAAAATTGAAAATCCATAGGTTGTTAAAAGCGTAAAACGATGTCGACCAATCGTAGCTTTGGTATTCGTGAAAAGGACGAACAAATTATTTATGATTAAAACGCGTATGCATCGTACTAATCACCAGGAATAAAATTACAATTTTGTATACCGAATTTGTGGATTGCATAAATAATTTGTTTGAAAAAAAAATTGGTTTAAATTTATTAATATTTTTATATAACTATGGATATTTCACTTTTTTTTTCTTATTCGACATGTTCTACTTTGACCAATGCAGTGACACTTCTCAGACATTGTAGGATATTGTAGATATATTATATATGTATAATATGTATGATGTATCATGATTTGATCGAACGACTATCGTTTCTAAGTTTCTGCGACAAATGACGATAACTAAAACGATACCCCTATTAGTAAAGCATCTATCGAGCTTCAAGAGCCAAAGTACCTCGGGTCCGACGGTATAACCAATAATTAGTTTGTATCTAATAATAAGGTTATGTCCAATGATCAGATTACGGTCTGTGCCCTGTGTAAAGTGCGTTATATTATGCTCGAAGCAAGGACATTAGACGTAAGTGTACATCACCATCGCGTTAATTATAAACACACGAGGCAATTTTCGATCGCTAATTAAGTATAATACCTTCGTCCATTTTCCATTTCGTCTCCTTCGATATAAATAATTCATTCTCATTACATTCGCAACTCTATATTTCATGAAAAGCGAGATCGCGCCTTTCTTATAAATAAGCCAAAGCTTATTTCTCGTTTCCAAACCAAGAGGAAACTTTTAGAGTTAATAGAGAAATTTTTAGAGCTAATTTTTAAGTCCAAAATCCCAACAATGTATCAATAAAAACACTAATCGAATAAACGAACATGACATTCCCCTCGTTTTCTTCTTCTGCAGTACGTATTCTGCTATAAAAATCCACGACTCTTCGAGCACGTACCCGGGTAATCGTCGATGTACCATGGGATTTGCGTCGTTCGCATAATTCCGAAAGAGCACCGATTTCCACGGACTGGTCCCAGGGTTCCTTTTATGCCGCCATTTTTTGCTACTACTACTCGAGTCACTATCGCTACTAACGGTACTGTCACTGCCAGTGTTATTGCTACATCTGCCAATGCTGCTACTTACCTCGATAGGCGAAGGAGGTTTTACTGTGGTCGGGATAAGCCTGCCACATGTTGTAAGTGAACGGCTGAGGATAAACCGGGTATCCGCTGGTGGTCTTCGCCGCCCTGCTCTGCCTCTTGGTGTACCTCCACATGGCGCGTAATTCCTCGCATGTCGGCTCGGTCAGCTCCACCCGTTTCTCCGCGATCTCCCTTATGCTCGCAGTCTGCGGGGCTATCGGATCGAAGTACCGTATGCCGGACACGAGCACTCTGCTGGAGCACGCCAATACGAGGGCCGTCCACACGGTTACGGCGCGCATCTTTCTGAAAGAGAGAGGGACAATCTGCAAAACGCGAGTACGAGGAAGGCTTCGTGCCGATTTCGGGACAGTTTGATGTGGAATTTATGGTGATGTGACGCAACGGTTTTCGAATCGGTTCGACAGCGAATCTCAATTTATAATTGCAAAATCAACGCCTAATCTAACATAATTTATAAATAAATATATAAGTATGTATCACTCATTGTGGAAATTGATGCTTTGTACGAATAAGTAGTGACGAATAAATTATTGTTACAAATTATCTCGGGCAACTTATTAATTTTTTTGCAAACCCAACCTTGCAGATCAAATTTCGATCATTACCTCTGCAGAATTCTTCGCATGATATATATATTGTAATATTACTATTTAAAATGTATATTGAGAAATTAAAAAAAAATCTTTGGTATTATTAAGTTTCTCGAGACACGTATAAATGGAGAAGAATGCGCCTGAAACTGAATCGTCGTAAATTTGGATCGGGGGTAAATTTCCTTCCGTGATTTTTTTAACGTTCCGAGATGGTTTATTTGCGTGTACATTTGTATTCCTGAGGGGTTAAGTGGGTAGAGATAAAAATAGTGGGAGTAGCAAAAATCCATTTAAGTACGGTCATAAATCTCGACGAATGAAAGGGACATAGCGGATGTGATATCCCTTATATGAAATTTTTTATCCCAGATTTACATTGCACACAGAAATACTTTTTTTTTGGTACTTTGGAAGAACAATGGCATTAAATATCACAATGCTGGAAATATGGATTATCTTTTACAATTCTTTTTTTAGACACCCACTGATACTTTCCTTGTAATTGCCTGACTGTCTATGACTATAATTACAGTTACGTTTTTTCTTAATTATTACTCTGCTTAATTTGATTAAAATCAAGAAAGATTACAGGTAACACTTCCTTCATTAACTCGAAATATATTATAGAAAGAACTCGTGGATGAACAATATTATGTGAAATCCAGGAAAGAAACGCGAGGGTGCGCTTTTCGAAAAACAAACCTAAACGATTATAAGTCCCACATAATAAAAAAAGAATTTATTTGGTATCCCCAAATGTCTTCCTCATCGATCTGATCTTCGGCTGGCCATTAATATTGGGCTTGCGAAGTCGATCGGAAATGGCGAATCAGGATTTCCATTGGGTTTGCAAAGAGCACGAAATGCGACCACGACGTACTCACGGATTAATTAGGACTCGCGTGTGCGTCAGGCGGACGGAACTAATTCCAGGAAGGCAGGACATTCTGAATGACGTTTGTCAGTGTAAATACCAAAAACAGAGCCGGTTGACTGTTCGCTAGAAAATCGAATGGATTTCTTCTTGCAGGCGCCATTGCAAAAGCCGTAATTAAAAGTCTGTTCGAAACTTTCAACGAAAACGGAATTTTGCAGCACACACCTCGAAATTCGCCAACGTAGAACAAGAGAAATATGATACAAATACGATAAAAACGTGCCTAGGTAAATCAAAGTATCCCATATATATACATAATTTATACATAATTTCGAGGATCGAGTTAGACATCCCATTCACTAAAAAAAAAATATTCCTCTTACAATTAACAAAATCACGACTGTTACTAAGAAGCTTAATAAAAATTGAATGGATCGTCGCTCGAAGCTGCTTTTCCATCGAAAGTTTACAAATAAATTGATTTAATAGCTCGTCACGGTGAAAAGGAAGTCGATCAATGAAACGCTGGTTCTTCATTAAAACCGCTCGTTAATCAAAGCCCATCGATGGATTTATTTATTTACCGTTCGGACGCGGAAAAATGGTTTCATCGATGGTCAGGCGTGGAAAAGCGCGGATGGAAAACTAATCGCGGCGCGGTAACTGGAAGAGCAGCCCGTTTAAGGATGGACAGCCGTGTGCTCTGTGGCGAGAAAAAGGGGGTTGGAAAATTCCGCGGGACGATTGCCGTATAATGGATTAGGAAAGGGCGGATAACGCCAGAATAAAATTCCGCGTCATGATAGCCGGCGATAATTGGATTCCGCACGGAATGCCGCATATCAATATGGTATTTGCATGGCGACCTGCCCCGTTGATTGATGAATGCACACAAATACGATTAACGTCGGAGCCAATGGAAACGTAATCATTTCATGCTCTATTTGCGATCTTGCTTAACTGTGCACGTTTTAGGTGCCGGACAGGAATATCAGCTCCGGATCTTCGCGTACATTTCTGTCCTTCAGGGTTGATTAAACGTTAAAACCATCGAGCCGGTCGGACGACTGGTCTATGACGCGATACGAAAATTATTCAAATATTCGATCCTGCACGTCGTGTATTTTCGTACATCTACATTCCGTACATTTTGCGCTCTTGCGGCATGTACACGTTTAAATAAATCAGTGTACCTTTTGATCGTCGGACTTCAAAACGGCTTCGTTTATTAAAGTTTTCATTTGATTTGATATTTACGATTTTAATATATAAAAGCGTACCGACGGTGAAATATCGCGAATTGAAAAAAAAAAAAAGGTAATCAAAGTTAACACGAGCGCATTCCAATTGACGCAAAAACACGTTTAAAAGCGAATAACAATTTCAGGAGCTGCCAGTGGATAGAATATAATTCCGAATCTGCGGCAATTAATATCAAACGGTGTACGTGTCCATCAATGCACATTAGAGGATTAAACTGCGAAATTACATCGTCAGCCCTCACCTGTGGGATTAAAAGTGTTCTAGAGCTACGACACCAATATTCGTGCGCACATCTTTCACCCACGTAAAATTACATCATGAGCAGTCAGCTGGCGGATCTCAAACCGAATTACGTCATGAGCAGTCGACTACAGATCCCAAAGCGACGCGGAGCTTGCGAGCACGACAGCCAATGTGTCGAGTACAATATTTCCATACTCCTTCCCTTTCTCGCCTTTACCTCGTTGTTTCATTTTTACGAGCTCCCGATATTCCCAGGGGGGGAGGGGCGCGATATTGCCAGGCCATCGGAGATTTATGTTTTACAGACTGTTTATACGGGGGATCAACGTTGGTGCCTGCTCGGATACCAGAAATATGAACTCGCCCTGGATAGTTCCACAAACATTGGTCCCCGTCGAAAAGGGGGATATTGAAATGTGGGATAAAACCCAGAGTCTCAGGAGGTTTCCGTGGGCGGCAAAGCCTTCTGGCCGTGCGTGTACCAACGCGAGCTCGTCCTTTGATCCCGCCCAAGTATTTCTACGAAGGTCCTTGGGCTCCATATCAATATTACTTAACCCATTTCTCGCTAGCGCGAAGTAGAAAAATCCCACGTAATCGCGGATTTGGATAGTATTTAGAAAATTGTAGGGAAAGTGGGAGAGGATAAATGGCAAGGAGTGTTATAAAGCGAAACGATATTTTTACATAGTATTCGCGATACATTTTGTAATAGTGCAATGGGAATACATCCTCTCTCGATGAAAGTACTTGGTGGAAGAAAGATATTTTCCTAGGTGTTGGATATACGCGAGGTTGGGCAGAAATGGGTTAAGTGTGGAAGTTTTAATATACTCTTTTCTATGTTCGGTAAGAATCGAAAACTCGCAGCTTTATAGTTCCAAATGTGTTTTTAGTTTTGTCATTTCGCCATTTCACCTTTTGTATCATGAAAAATTGTTTCGACGTATAATTCCGCTATAGGTGATACTAAAAAAAAAATAATTTTGTTAAAAGTACTTTAAACAGACTATGCAATGCGGTGTTTGGATCAAATCCCGATCGATAAATGAAGAGAGTCGCAGTGTTTGCAGATCTATTATAAAAAAAATCGTGAATAATCGATCTAGTCGGTGTCCCAAAAACACACAATTTTATCGGACCACCCGACAGTTTAGTCCGGCTACAAAGAGCTTCGAGCGTATGTCAGTCATGTACGTGACATCACTTTTCTGCGATCTGCTATGTATTTCAAAGGGAGCCTGGCATTTTTTTAAGCAGCACCTCCCCGCTTTGAGGTGCCTGCTTTAACAAATCCAATGGCTGATCACAAAAGGGTGAACCTCAAGCGAACGTTACTCGTGTACGGCCGATATCGCTTTGCTATGGACCACTTTAAATCTCAAAGAGCATGCGTACTTTTTTTTTCATCGTTTACATATGTACACGGAACACATTTCTAAAAGGAACCTTTAACGAAGAATCGGCCTTTCCAGTGGATGATTAAATGGAGGACTTTAACTGTATAAAGATATTTATCTTGTTCATTGCAAAATACGATCTGGTGTCACGTTTTTTGATCAAATTATTACTTGACGATGAAGCTAGAATCTTTACATAAATAAGACTTATACACGTACGTACATATTATCGCTTTTTCCAATCTCAGACCTACTTCTTCTTCGTATATACTAGTGAAATCCGCGGAAAGACGTGTTGCACGTGTGAAACAATGAATGTCTCCTTGACAATGGTCACAATAGGCGTTTCAGATGGATCGTTAAATCGAAGAAACGTGGAAGGTCAGATAATCAAAGAACTCGCGTGCTCCTTGTGTGTCTGGCCTAATCAATGATGCTCCACTGAATGTGGATTATTGATATTTATAATAATTTTTTTATACAGTATATTTTATAAAGATAGATCCATGGATAGATAAACTCTTTTATATAAAAAAAAAACCTGATTCAAAGGATAGGAACAATTTAGATTTATCTAAGCCAAAAAATTCGCGCGGTGACGAGACGATTATTTTCGAGGAATCCTTTTTTAATACTCTTTCACCGCCACTCAAGTATTTTTATGAAAAAGCCATAAAGAAAATACGCTTTTGAGCACTCTTCGATCCTGAAATTCAAGCAGCAAACAGAACTCAAAGTAATATAAATATAGTCAGTTATCTGTTATCTTCCTTTCGCGTTGTACTATTATCTTTTAGATAAAACTATTTAGGTCTCGTATTTACATACAATTATTATCTTATCTTTATTCATGGAATCTACGGGGCACTTTAATCCGGGGAGTCCACGCAATTCTATTTTTGAACATCTCCAATGCGGTGGACGAGTTGCGTCACGATCGTTGCGCATCAATGAATGGAGATTGAATTATGAATTCGATCATCAATTCACGCTGTAAACTCGATTTATCCATGGTTATACACTTCATTTCCCTAATAGTAAATCAAGAGCAAGTACAGTCAGCTTTTGGATCGACCGCCGCAAACAGTTTTCGTATTAAAATTGGCGATAAACTCGATGAAATTCGCGGATCCCCTTGATGTTTGCGCACGAGTCCCTGTTCCTGAGCTATAGATAAATAATTCCAAGCGGTAAGTCTATCGGGGATCGATAAGAATATAGGACAGCCTTTAAAGCCCAGAAAAGCCCGATATATAAAAGAAGCTTGCCCCTCTAAAATTTATCTTCCACGAAATCCTATCATCGATCGTAAGTTTCTCCGGCTGCATTATTCCCTCGGATATTTAAATCTATTATTCAGCTTCCCGAAGCGGTTAGTTGGCGGAACCTTTGATCGATCATCCGCGATTATTTTGATTTCCTAGAGGAACAACATTTTTAAATAATCGTCGTTCGATATCGAAGGAAGGACTTTTCAAAATGGATTTCTATGTACTCGAGTGTATTCTGATTTTCAAACACTGTTGGGCATATTCAATGTGTAAACGTTAGCTGAAGCTCCCATTATCTTATTGCGCGACTTATCAGGGTCGTTTCAGACTATTAACCGCCTTATGCACGATATATTTATATAAATCACATACTTTTGGAAAGCTCATAAAAGTGTTGGAAAATATAAATGTATAATGATAATTATATTACACCACAATAATATGATCATATGATTATACAAAATTAACGAAGTTTAAGCGATGCTAACCGAAGGAATAATTTATTTACGTAAATCTTGGCAATAAAAAATTTGACAAATTTTCGTAATTATAAACTCCCATATTTTCATTACCGACCTTTAAAACTTTTGGACCATATGCCGACTAATGAAATAAAACGCATTTCAAGTAGAACTATTACATTATCGGGGAAAAGGGAATTTCTACGGTATTTTCTCATAAAGAAAGAGGGAGAGAAAAGTAAGCGCGTGGCCGGGAATTAACGTAATTAACGAATCGTACCCGGGGACCAGAATTAATGGGATGGTTCGCTTCTGGCGCCCATCGGGATTAAAAGTTGTGGAAAAGTTCCAATTACGTCAACCCGAGGATCCTTGATGCGACGCGTGCGATCGTACAGCGGCGTCAAATTCCATTAACCCTCTACAACCGACATTTCTCTTAAATCTTCATACTTTAAACATATTTTACCTCCCAAAATACGAAAATAGTCAAAATAACAACTATTGTTTCGTTATCCAGATATACTATACATATCTGCGAAAAAAAAGTGTATAAGAAAGAAAAGTATATAAATCTATTTAACGTATATTACAGTAAAATACTCCAAATTTTCTGAAAATACTACGTCACATATTTGGAAAATATTTCGTAGAAATTCCAGAGTCGCCATTTTGACTCATTCAGTAATTCTAGTGTTCAAGACAGCAAATCCGAGTTTGTATCCGCCATAGCACCACAGTTTTAAGTATCATCGAGAAAAGTCAGTCTTCCTTGTCGCGAATTAATTAAGCCATTATAAATTAATATCGGAAATACGATGTGCACACCAGCTCGAAAATTTTCCACCAGCGGTGGATGGGATTTAAACTAGGACCTGTCGCGCGGAGATCCAAGTCTCTATCCGCTATATCGCCGTACCTCCTCGTTCTCCTCCATGCGCGAGCTTCTGAAACAAGGCCGTGCCAATTTACAACGCTCCTCGTGGTAATTTAGCGATAATAGACGGTCAACCTCCCGCTTCCCGCTTTGAGGTAATTTAATAAGGCCGCCCACGCCGGGCTCCACACGATAAGAACCATAAAGTGCACCGAAAATAGGTTTAGCTCCGAGCATTGACGGCTCATCGATCGCCTCGTAGACGGAAAAGACGCGAGAAAGGGGATACGATGATGCAGTGGATAGAGTTACAACGGCGATGCAATGGATGGAGACGCGTGTCGGTCGAATCTTGTCCATCATTGTTGGACGATCTTCATCGATCAAACCGTTTCATCTTTTGCGGGTAATATGACGGTGCAACTATTACGCGCATGATAGATGTACGTAACTTTAAAATCATAGTTACGGTTAAATAAAAATTATTATCATAACGCATGACAAAGGTCATAGCGAACACATCCGTTAAAGTTTCCTCGACGAGGTCGACATTCGCGTGTGGGATATAATTTTTGGCCGTGGTTTTGACCATTGAATTAAAAATTGGGGAAATTTATGCATTAAGAAGAAGAATCGTACAAGTATGTACGAAAAAGGGATAGATAAAAATGATTGTCTCCATGCTTCGTGAGATTCTTGCTCGTATTTCGCGAAAGGGCTTTGCGTGGAACCGTTTCGTTTTGTGGAAATACACGGAAGGCCGCCGTTTGAGAGGGACTTTAATTAATATCCCTCCAGAACTCCGGAATACTGGCGTGTGCAGGTGCGCGTAGAGGAATGCGGGAAAGTCGGGCTTTGTCGGACGTTCCGATCGGTAATAATACCAGTTTTTCCGTTTTGCGCCGTTAATTGTTCTCCCCTCGAGGATACGCCTTGCAACGAAATAAAAGATGGCTCGGTATAAAGGAACTTTATTTTCTCGCTCTATTACGCTCAATTTTTGGAGCGTCAGTCCCGTGTGAAAACAGCGTATGATTACTCCGAAAAGCCTGTAAATAAAATGCTGCACATATTGGACTCCCTGAGAAGAGTAGAAACAAGTGTATCCGGTATCATAAAAATTCCAAGTATTCCACCACGCATGTAAAACAGTTAAAGCCACTGAAAAATGTCGGAAAATGTTTCGAAATATTTCACGAGGAATTTTAAAGCAGTGATACCAGGAATTCTCTAACGACAAACAATTTTCCAAAAAATCTCTGAATATCTTATTTAGCATTGGACCGTATGTAAGAACATTACAAATTATATTAAAAAGGAATATCGAAAAGCGTACGATGGTGTCTGTTGTCAAATTCATTTGATTGAATACATTCTGGTTTTATTCATCGATATCTTAAGTGGCATCGGCATAAATTCGTCGAGATAAGCCATACTCTTCGGAAATTATTCATGAGATACGAGGGGTCGGAAAATATAATCGCAATCTACGGATCTTTGCACCGACGACAGCCGCTGCTTCGTCCTTCTCTCTGTTTTTGGAAGCTGCGAGAAAAGTCGCGTCGCGGGCAAAAAATGTACAAGGTAAATTTCCATTAAAATGCAGGCAGCATTGTGCTGGTGACGGATTTTTTGAACCGTTTTCGCTCTTCCAGCCTTCGCCAAATTATATTACCTCTCTATAACTCAAATCTCTTTTAATCCTGTTCATCAGGAATTTCAAATATAACTTTGCAAAATGCTACATTTAGAAGTGAAAAGGAAATCAGCTTTAGTTGCAGCATAGCTTAGCTGTAGTTAGATATGAAATAAAAAAAGCATTCGTTTGTAATTAACATTCCACGTGGATTTTGGAGCAATTTAAGTAATCTGTACAAAATCGGGCATAATATGAATTTTGACACTTATTATATTATATAAAGGAGGTTTTTCGTTTCGAATCATTTCTATAAGTATATTAACAACCGTTCTGTGATACATTATCGTAATTTAATATCAGCATCGGACAAAACTTAGGTCGGATATGAATCTCAATTTTGTTCAATTAAGTGAAAATTTTCATTTACGTGGAACGCTATAGCATTGGTAATGGGATTTTGTAGAAAGTTTCGAAAGTCCTCGACTGTAATAAATTCCAATAGTAATTTCCTCGCAAATTCATTCGTAATATACGTTCGTATTCCTCAGTTTTTACAGTTTAATTTATGCAGATTTCCGATAATTTTTCACGTACAATTTCCACCAATTAGCACGGATTTGCGTCACTCTTGACTCTAACATTATTTGCGAATATTTCGTAGAATTTTCAACGAACAATATTTCACGATGCACCTGCATTTGAAAGGCAAATAAAAATACAAATATCGCTCTGTTAAAAGTCAGAAGATTAAACTTCGCTTTGCGCTACTAATATTTTTTGTTGTGTTAATTGAAACTTTACGCGTTAGTGGCTATGCCGTGGTTCGAAAACAAAGGTGTATCCAGAGTAAAATGTACGGCCAATGCTTCGGTACGTAGCAGAATGAAAGGGAAGCTGCAAATCGAATATATCAGCGGCGCAGCTTTGGCGATTGCGGATAACGCGCTTGGAAAAACGAAAACTCGACTTTCTCCCGGCGTTTCATTCTCTACACGGATATTTCGCAACGAGCCGCAACATCCGATACGAACCGTACGGATGCCTAACTCTATAACTCAACGTAACTTCCGTATTTTATTTCATCCACGCGTTTCGCCCCAAATCGGCAGTCGTTTCGCCTCGGATTTACGGATCATCGTACATCAAGACACTATTCTACGATCCCCAAACGATTGACACTGTAAATCAACAAATTATTGCTAATTTCCTCCGCTTTTTTTTCCATTTCTTTTGTCATGTACGATTGCATGAGAATTTAGAAAAAATTTGGATTGTAGTAGTTGAAGTACTGAATTGAAATGAATATTAAAAAATATATGAAATATTTATAACGATATTTACGATCGTGTTGCATTCGAATAATCGCAGAATTATGTAATCCCAAGCGCTTAACACGACTTTGGTATAAATATCGTGCGAGCAAAACGCAAGATAAAAGTTTATTATACGTTCATGAATGAAGATACGTCACTCTGGCTGAACAAAGACACGAATATCGGTTTGGCTGAATATCAGCTATCGCCCGCTGCGATTTATTACACGATCGCGAACAATTTGGGTCGCGCCAACCCGGGGCAGTTTTTCAGGCAGACGATCGGTCACGCGTTGACACCTCGACTGTTCCGCTGATTTCACGAAATCTGCAACTAACAATTTTTACTAAATCCTTACACGATATTTGCGCTTATAAAAATTCATCATTATAAAATATACTTTATTTAAAGAAACGAGCAATGTTTCTACTACTTTTCCAATCGACAGAAATGATCCTTGAATTTTTAGCGCCTATCAAAGAAAACTGTTCAGAAGTCAAACGATTGGTAAGACGCTATTATAGACGAAATGCGACGGTACGGGACATTAAATGGACGCATCGCTCGATGCGAATTCGAGTCGTGCGGCAGGACCGAGGTGGGCAAAAAAGAAACTCGATCAATATCAAAACCCGTGGCAACGTTCGTACTTGGAAGACTGGCAACAAGTGAGGGACCGAGCTAATGGCCGCCCTCAATTTCCATTCTAAATCTTGGCCTGCCGAGGAATTTCATTCTGGAAAGGCATGCGTCACGTTTTACTACGCTGCGATACTTCAAAAGTCATCGTCCACAACTTTGAGCGAAATAAGGATAGGCGTGAATAATCTCTGAATCCTCTGTTTTCTCTATCAATAAACCTGGAGTCATGGTTTCTTGTAAAAGCTTACTACTTCGATTGTCTTTTGCTAAATTAAAGAAAGATGCGAATCGTCTCTAAAAAAATATTCTCTAAATTCACGCATCGAATTGTATCGAGCGATAAGGGATAATTATATAATTAATATAATTTTGAATGAAAAATGGAGGAGAATATTCGCTTTTCCAGCTATTGTCCTTCTTAGTTCCAGGATCGTGGCATGCATTTAATTGCAGACGTCATAAAATGAAGCTCCAAAGGTGCCCGAGCGGAATGGCCAACGATGGAATTTCATTCTTGAAAGGCGTATATCAAGTTTTATTGAAAGGCGATAGCCTGAGAGTTATCGCCGACGCAAGCTTTCTCCCAACAATATGCGAATTTCAAATACCCTTTTTGATATATAAGATATTTATACGGTACTGACGCGTGATAAAGCCATCGAGAAAGTGGGGAATTTCTGACGATATCAGTTTTATAAGTCACACCAAATTTAGTATTAGTATTTAAACGTATGTTAAACGTTATTTAAACGTATGTTAAAAAATACTTCCGGATTTTTCATCAAAGATATAATAATAAAAAAATATATAAACAAATAATGGGCACAGGAGTTCAATAAAATAGAAAAAAATTCTCTCTGGTTTCGAAGCATAGATATCCGTTGAAAAGCGAATTAACCTTTGGAAATTTACCTTTGAAAGTGATTACTATGAGTTTTTTTTCGTGATGAAGGAGATCAAAGGGTAGACCCATACGTTTAAATCCGTCAGGAAACTTTATTAATTAGTGGTAAAAACTTTGTCAGGGAATTGTGAAGATTCCGCAAAAGCACGTGAACCCTTAGGGACATTTAATTCTCCAAGTTGATCAAATTGTCGTAATGTGTACCGAGCTTAATCGCGTTTCGTAATTACCAACCGTGCTTTGATAATGGTATGTAATATCACGTGGGAATAAGCGCTACCGGGGGAATTCATTAGTCGATTAATTATACACGTCGTAATTATAATTGGACAATTTGTGCGTGAAATATAATGCAAATGGTCCTAACTAACATTTTGTAATCGATGAATTAGGTATGATATAAAATAAAGTAAACAAATGCTCGTGCTCGAACATTGGATTATCAGGACCAACGGTCTATGTACGATAAAGAATAACGACTTGAAAGTCGGGCGCAAGGAAATAATTCCCAATTCTATAAATTCAATAATAAAATTACCGACTACGGTTAACAGTGAAATAGTCAAAATAACTGCTTAGTGATTCCTTCCTAAATTAAAAAAAATTGTCAACTGCGCATTTCTCGAAGCTATTCCTTATTCTTTCACAGTATCTAAATAACTAAGTGCATATATTTACTCGCTCTTATTCTTCCGCTTCTTTTTATACATTCCTATGACTCATCGAAATATATTCAAACAGCAGCTTAATGCCCCAGTCTTCCAGTAGTTCCAGCTTTGAAACAATTACAGAAATGCCTCGAAGACATTGGTCGGTTCATCGACCAATCGTACAAAGCCGCGCATCTTTGAAAACCAATATGATTGACGTGACGTCAAACTAAAAGGTCACGGACTTACAAGCCGCCTCAAAGTTCTCGGGAATAAAGTCCGTGTATTTCGGCGACTGTCGGTCCCAAAGAGCGATTTTGTACCCGGAATGTGAGCCCGTGGGGAGGGTAACCTGACGTATTAAAATTCCGCGCGTGCGAACCGCCATATGCTACAATTCCCGCGCCGTATTTACCGTCAACCGTCAAGCCAGAATTTCGGAAGCGACCCACTTTCGTGTATTCCCAGTTCGAACCGTCGAAAAAACCTGCCTCCCACGTATTATCAGGACCGGTGGTCCTTTCGAACGCCGATTGCCGATCTCCAATTTCCGCTGGACGGGGAAAAACCTACGCTCGGATCCGAAGAAAATCACTCGTGACCATTGATGGATGCTAATTGTCATTTCTGTTCCTTCGATCCTCTAACGATAAATTCCTAGCAACGTTTTGTCCCTTTGCCTGGCATTAATCGTCGTTTTACCTTCAATTGGCGGATTACCCTGGATCAAAGAGCTACTCCGTAATATTCAAGGGAATTGCTGTTAATACTAGCTAATTATCTCTTTCTGTCAATAGTATAGGATTATGCATCGAGCGGCTTGGTTAAGGTATGGCGAGACATTTGAAATCTATGAGAAATCTGAGTTGAGATGGAGTCACGAACAAAGTATAAGAAAAAATCAAAGATGAATAATTATTCCCTAAATGCGGTATTTTTGCGTTCGGAGTTTATGAATCATAATAAATCAAAGAGATATCTACACTATAATTTACAAATAAATTGGCATTTGTTTTATCATATTCTACATAATTTATATTTATCGCGCAAAAATCATTTCATCCTTTACTTCAATATACCTATTGTTAGAAATCGCTCGTTTGGTTAACATTTGCCTCTTGACAGAAAGAGGTATTATCCGTGGATCTCCATTTTTGTTAAAACGTTACATGATCGAATGACAAATCTCCCTTTATTTTCTTGTACAGGCTCATGAAAAGTGAGTGACTTTCCTGCTTTTAGCCTCGAATTGTTGGCTTCTAGATACATCTACTCTGATCCTATCTTAAGAATACGTAATTTGGTGACTAAGCTATCTTGCCTACGTCATTAAAAAAATCCCTGCTTTATACATATATACACACAGTGCGTGGGATGAAGGAGGTATAAACATCTACCCAATTAATCCGTCAGCTGTATATGATGAGCTTACTCGTATACGGCTAACAGATTAAATATAAAGCTAAAGCTCGATGAAACTTCCTGCAGAATATATGTATGCCGTTGTGCTTGAAACAAACAAGTAATGAACGCGTACTAAAGCTAAATCCAGATATATAATGGTATATTATACTGAGACGCGTACGTGTTACAGAATATTTCTGGTACGTTGTAGGTGAATAAATAAACGTTATTCTGTAGTAAATATCGCGCTAAAGCTCGATGCTGTTTACCTTGATTATTAGCCATATTTCGTTATAGCTATATACTGAAAAAGAACACAGAGTATAAAAAAATGTAGGTGCAAAAAAAAGTTATACCGAAAAATGTGAGCATCGCCGGAATTCATTTTTAGAGATATACATTTTTTTATTGGTCAAGATAATTTCATTGTGCATTTTATGGAGAGTTGGGACATACAGAATACTTCACTTAAGGTGAACATTTTGATTATTAATATTATTATAAAAAATATGAAACTCTGGAAGAACAAATGATCAAAAGCGATGGTATCCAAAATTATTTTGTGAGATTCTTTTAAATATCGCCATATGTGTATGAGGTATTCTTAAGCGTTTTTTCTTTCTTTCAATGATAAAAGAAATATTAAATCGACAATCAAGTAATTACGGATTTCAATTATACATGATTTTAGTCAAACATTTAGATATGTTTACGTATTCAAAATGACAAACCAATATTGTTCTTTATAGTTCTTTATAGTTGTAAAAAAAATATTATTATCCATGACAAAACCGTCTTTTATCTTCTTCAAGAAATCCTCAATTACTTACTTGCCAACCCAATGATTCAGATGTTCAACTTAAGTGAATACGTACGTGGAATACGAACGAGTAACTGCATCTCCATCGTATAGTCGATCAAGGCGCAATTCGGTAGCTACGGGATACACGATGCGCTGGAGCAACACGTCACGTGGTTTCTCCTTATTTTATTGTTAACACGGTCGCAAACAAAACCGTTACAGCTGTCGACGAGCAAGCTCTATTTGGGGACAAGATAATGGAGTATCCGGATACGTGTTAACACTAAATTTTAATTCTATCCAACCTGCGTCCCAACGATCAGTTTTATCAGCTCCAAGTCAAAGAAAAGTAGACAAGATTCATCGTCGCCATAGTACGATGTCGAGCATCGCTCGACACGTTTTCAAATACATTTTGTACTTGAAAGTTAAATATTCATCGTGTTGTCTTTACGCTCTAAAATAAGTCAAAGAAATTCCATAAAGAATCGCACGATGAGAAAACTAGTAGCATTTCGAATGCAAGAGGTTAAAGATACTATCATATCGATCATTGTCAGTAAACTTCTATCCTATCCATAAAATCGGTTAAGGATTTTAATGCTGTACGACAAAACGTGTAAATGTAATTGTCTCGCACAGACAGATATTCGGGCATCAACGCGATCGATTGGATGAATCGAAAGTGCGGACGATTCAGGAGTACCGGACCAAAACCCAGATTCTACAATCGAGAAATGTCACGGGCACTTCGTTATTAAAATGATGGACGGTGCTTTCACGCTCCGCGAACGAATTTATGTCGAGTTAACTATTTCCATCTGGCACAACAATATACTTGACTTTTATACATGCGCTCTGCATGCACGCGTTGGACGTCGATTCGAGCGATCGCTGCTTAAATCGATTATCATCCTCAATGGACGGCGAAACTGACAAAAACATCGACGCGAGCCGAGAGGCATGAATCGTCGGATCGGAAGATCCACAGGCAAGCCACGGTGTATAAACGTGAATGGCTACTCGCCAGTCATCGTGCCACTCGACAGAATCTAATGACAGGGTGGCTTAAGAGGACAGCCGGATCCGTGAATGGAGGAGGCGAATAGTAAACGATCGAAACCGACGATTCGCGAAGCGTCGTTCAAAAAAAAAAAAAAAAAAAAAACCATATCGTCCAATCGAAACGCTCAAAATCGATCGAACTATCGGACCCTTCAGCCACGAACAACTCGGTTACTCGCCAAATCATCGTGCCAGTCGAGGGATATCGGACCTCAAGAGAAACTAATAAAAGAGCGGCTCGGGGGCATGACCGCATCCGTGAATGGAGAATACGAACAGTGAACCAGCAAGACCCTCAAGATCCCTCTCGCGAGCTTCAAAAAGTACGTATCACCAAATCAACAAATCCCAAGGCCCGATCGAGCTTTCGGGATTTTTCGAATACAACTCCGGAGGGATACTCGCTCCGTCGTCCCAGCGCTCGAGGGAAGCTGGACCTCGAGAGAATTTAATAAAAGGGCCGCTCGAGGGGATGGTCGGATCCATGAATGGAGGAGACGAATATCGGTGCGAAATGCAGGGTGAAAAGCGGAGCAGGTGGAGAATGAAGCGAGAGAGGAGGCGGGGATAGAGAGGTGACGGAGTATAGGAGGGAATGAAAGAGAAGCGATGGTTAAGAGAGCGGAGGAAATCGAAATAGAAACTAGAGAGAGAGAAAGAGAGAGAGAGAGAGAGAGAGAGAGAGGTAGCGCGAGGGGTTGGTGAATGAACGAGAATCGGTTCCACTAACCTGTCCGTCCGCAGAGTCCGGAAACCGAGGAGCAACTGAGAGGTGGTAGCGCCGAGGTGGCAATCCGTGCCTCCACCACCTTCGCCACCCCCGCATCGCCGCCTCGATCGTCGCCACGTTCGTGGGGGTCTCCGTTCTTTCACGAAACGCGGCTGCTCTTGGAATTTTGGTCCCACCCCCGGTTCTGCCACCCCTGGCGGCCCACTTCCTCGCTCTTTCCTTCTGCCCCCCTCCCCGCCTATCCTCCTCCAAGGCTCGCCCTCTCCTTCTCCTTCCTCGTTCCTCCTCCTCCTCCTTTCTCCGCCACTGCTTATACCGGACTTCTGCCTTTTCCGCTTTTCGAACACCTTACTGGATCTCGTATTCGTGGTTCCTCCCTCTTGGAATTTTTGAGCGACGTTCTGTCTTTGGTTATTAGTTTATTGGGATGTGCAACTGACGCTCTTTCTTTTTTTTTTTTTGTTGGTTCACTATTTTTGAATCCGCCCTGTTGCTCGTGTTGGGGTTATGGCTTTTTGTCTGGTCTGGATGAATGGCTTGGTTTTTATCGTTATTTTTTCCCTTTGAAGCTTTGATCAGCGGTTAATGGTTTTACTCCGTATTTGGGATTTGATATTTTCGGGGTATTGTATTTCTGGATGGTAAGGATTTGGTTTTCGTCGTCAGTCTTTTCTTTTTCGTTCAGTAAGGATGATTCTTTGTGCTTCTGTTTATTCTCCGAGTATTTCTGGTTGTTTTTACAGTACGTTTGTCCTTTTTCATGGACTTTTTCCTTGCATGCGCTCGATGTTGAAAGTTTTGTTCGCTTTCTCGTACTTTTTATTCCTTTGGTCTGGCTGCCGCACTCTGTCTTGGGCACTTCTTTTTTTTTGATCTCGGTCGTCCTATTTCCATCCCGTGTACGTTTTTCCACCGCCGACCGAAGCATTTTTCCCCTTCTCTGGAAGGTCCTTCTTCTTTCACCTTTCGCCACATTAGTCTTCCGCGTCTATCCTTCTTAACTTCGAATTTAAATTCCGTCCCATCTCCCTCTCTCTCTCTCTCTATCTTTCCGCCACAGGCTCGATCATTCTTCTCACTCGCCTCCTCTCGATATTTTCTCCTCCGTCACCGTTTGTCAGGTTCCTCCTCTGGTTCTATCCGACTTCGTTTTTAACTCGATATCTTTTCTCATCTCCCCCTCTCTCTCACAGCGCCTCGCTCTCTTCTTTCAACTCTCCATCTCCTTCGCTCTATTTCCTTCCCTCTTCAACTTTCCACCAATGACTCAGCCGTCCTTCTCTTCCTCCCCCCTCCTCTTTTACTTTTGCTCGCATTACCCTTCTGTTTCTGTCCTTCCTCGCTTCCAACTCGATCCCTCTCCTCCCATCCCTCCATCTCCCTTCAGCGCTCTCTCCTTCTCCATCGACCCGTCTCCTTCGCTCCTTCGTCCTCCCCTACGCCCTTCGTCTCTCCCTCGGGCGCACGCGGCCGTTGCCTCGCTCTCTCTCTCCACCGAGTTTCCCCTGAAAACCTTCCTATTGCCAAGTCTACGTCCGGGAAGCTGCACCCCCTCGCGACAGTGATGTACACGGCTCGTACCGTGCCCCGATCCGGCCAAATGCCCGCGGCTAAAATCACTCGCGCACTTGCTCCCACAACTGAATGGAATTTCCTTTGGAATTTCTCGGTTCTTAGGCTTCTGCATTCGTATTTTGTCAGTGGTATTCCTGATTCTCCAGCCTGCCCTGATGTGTAGATAAAGATATGTATATGGATGTGTATCCTTTCTCCATCTTTCTATGTATCCTTGTTACAGGTTCCTAGATGACTTTTGCTCAATATTTTTTCGCGTTACACGATGTACATGCTCTCTTGCGCGAAACTGGGGATTACTATGTGCGCGTACTGAAATACAAAAAGCGGGATTGGGACGCGAAAGCTGCGAGTTTCGGTGGGTTTCGAGAGAGAGAGAGAAGGGGAGAGTAAAAGGAAATTTCAGTAAATCAAAATGATGATCCAAATACTCCATGAAAATCTCAAAAGATTCATCGTTATAAAGCACTGGGATTTTTTAAAGAAACGACTGACTGAAGTCATTTTGACTGGTTTGGTAATTCCAGTGTTAATCGATAAATTCGAGGGTTTCTCGAATTTTTGAACTCCATCTTGCACAAACCCTGTTGCAGAAGAAGCGACTGTGTACAAATTCGTTGTAGGAGGGGCTGACTTTTATAATTACTCGTTCACATCTGAAAATCGGCGAACACGGTGAAGCTGGGATTATGCGGACGCGCTGAATGGGGGGCTCAAGTTCTCAAGCCTAAAGGCTCCGGCTCGATTTTCTAAAGATTCGCGTCTGAATTGTAATAGGCGCTGCGCGTGGATTTACGCCGCGGAGGTAGCCGTTTACGGCTGAACATTTCCAGGTATCGCGTGAAACGGGAGACACGGTAATGCGATAGATTAGCGTATAAATGCCCCTGCGTGAGCGCGTTAATTACGACTCTATGCATGCGTTTGTATTTAGTTCCGCACAATATGTTGATTTATATCTGGAATATAATTGAGTACGACTGCACGTTTACGTCCTACTTTCGATCGGAATGCGATTAGAAAGCTATATCTGAATCTTATTTGACGTGCGAAAGTAGAGTTGGTAAGGTAAAGGGTAGAATTCAAATATTTACTACTATCGCAAATTGATACCAACGTCAATAAAGCTTCTGCACGATTATAAATCCCAATATAATCTTTTAAGTCCAAATATAACAAGATCCAAAGACACGATATGAGATATACGGATATAGGTAAACTCTACGAAATCACATCCATTAGTATCTTAAATGGATAGCTAAAATAAATTTCCATTAACATGTCTTATATATCCAAACCTGAACTTTACACCTAAATTTATATCTCGAGCATTATCGATTTTCATTTATAAAATGTGCAAAGCCCAGTCTGTTATCTCACGTTTATATCAAACTGAAATGAACGATTCTAAAATCCAGCAATTCATCTTTCTACTGTACTTCATTGTGGTTACAATAATTCGTACCTGCATCTTGGCCACTACTTAATACCACAGCCGGATATGAATCTTGCCAGGTCTACTGAAAGTAGATTTATGACAACGTATAAATCCCGGCTTTAAACTCGGATCCCAGTTACGATTCAACTGGAGGGCAACTCAATTTTTCTAGGTACGGAGCGCAGATTTATACGTTGGACATAGCTGGTTATGATTACAAGCCCACGCATGAATTTCACTAGGCACAGTGGCACTGGCCGTACTATGACGCAATAGACGGAGGCTCGACCTCAGGCCGTGTAGAACCGAGTTAAAACCCTATCCATCATCTTCGAATTTTTCCACCCAATAACGTACGTACGCCACGGTCCCACCAAATCGAGGCCTATCTCGAGTAAATGGATTTGGGCTAAACAACTCGAGCCGCGTTCTTGCGTGTATCAGTATTTAAACGGATTGCATTGGTGCATATTGCATATTCACTTTCCAGAGTCGAGCTTGAAAGAGTGTCGACGTAAGTGGTCAATGTAAAAAGCACTGACGTAATAAATATAAATCCCTTCAAAGGTATGAGACATATCTAAATGTGTCCAAGAAGTTTCAGGTATTTTATTCAACTTTTCCCCTCGGGGTTACGGTCCTTCACAATCCTCACTTCGATACAATCCATGTTCCTTGCTTTATCGCCTACACTTCATTCTACTTGCTTCATTCCTACCTTACATTCTACACTCTTATAGCCAACAGTATTATTCTAAGTATTTTATTCTAAATATCTTATTCTAAATATCACCCTCCTCTTCCTCTGACCAGAAGAAAGTATCGCCTACTTGCTTTATTCCTACCTTACATTCTACACTCTTATAGCCAACAGTATTATTCTAAGTATTTTATTCTAAATATCTTACTCTAAATATTTTATTCTAAATATCTTACTCTAAATACTTTATTCTAAATACCTTATTCCAAATATCACCCTCCACTCCCTCTGACCAGAAGGAAGTTCCAGGTGGTTCCAAGGTGAAAGCGTAGAAAATTGCGAGGGTAATTCGCAAAAATTCGTGGCATTCGCGGAGGTCAGGACCGAGAAACGGTGCGGCTTTAGCGCCGCCTGCGCAACAAGTCTCTTCTCTCTCTCTGGGACTTAAAATCGTTATAGCCGGCACGGCGAGGCTCTTAAACGCGGCAAGTTGTTGCGAACGTCGTACCGCCAGTGTCGTTAGTAAGGCCTGCTCGCCAATGAGAATACGTAGGCGCCGCTGGCATTGGGAATGTACGAGGAGAGAATTTCCTTGGCGGAGCGTTTCGACAGGGTCGAGTCGGCCAATAAAGCGTGTCGAATAAAACTTTGCTCCTAAGCGCGAGCCAACTCTTCGTTCGATCAAGGAGCGATCGGGGTGTCGCGCGAATAAACGCCGCTTTAAGACAAAAACTACCTTTCTGACTAACTAGAATCATTAAAGTTCCTCGAATCAGCCGATATAAAAGTCCTCGACTTGGAAAATAAATTGTCTAATGCATCCTAAATACGTATGGCGTTAAAAAAGTTTCAAGCAAAAAATCGAGAGCGCCTCTCTAAATTAAGATTTATTGAGACACGCATCCTCTTGCGCTTTCTTACAGTTCGAGGACCTGATTATCGAGAAAGGCACGATGCTCTCAAATTAGGAAATTCCATTATAAGTACTAACAACCATCGAGTCTGCTAATAAAAAATCTAAAGTCCAGAAGAGATTCTAGAACCATCTTCAGTCTCTCCCTCTAAAATACCTCGTCTCACTGTCTCATAGTAAACACCTATAAAAGAATGAAACGACCGCAAGCTGAGCATCCAGGGCAATTAAATCGTAAGGAGAGCACCGAGCGCGATCGCGCCGTAAAACCTAACCATGAAAGCAGACCTCGCACGTACGTTCCGAAAGTCACAATAGCCGCCATACGAGTGGCTATAGAAATGGACAACCGAGGAGATTCCCCCGCCACGATAGATCCGCTCGGCCAAAATAACAGAAATTATATTCCAGCGGCTCTTTGTCTCGTTCCGGGCCTCTCTTTCTCCCTCGCGCTCAGATAACATTATGCGATCCCTCAGCGAGGGAATCGAATCGATGCAGCATCCGCGGCTGGTGAATCGAATCTGAACACATCTGAAAGGCGATGCAGGGGCGTTCCTGGGTACGAGCCGAGGTAACGATCGGCTGCCCTGCTAGGAGGGCCCCTGCTCGTTCCAAATTTTTCTGCCCGCTGGCAGTACCAGCGCGTGCTCTTACCGCCTTTATGCCGCTTTACAATAAACTGGAAACGCTTCTGGGACGTACACCCACGGACGTAAGTTCGGGGACACCTGCTGATCTCATGGAGAGCGCGATGCTCCTCTTGGAAATGGAGAAGTGGAGACTCTCTCGAAGTTATTTACTGCGAGCATATAGGGTGGGCCATTTGAAAGTTTGTCTTTAAATACGCTGTGAAATGAGTCTATATCGATATACGAAACAAGGTTTTTTTTATCGCGAAGGTTGGGGGCTTCGATTTAAGAATGAAAAGACTGGCCAGCTGTTCGAATTTCGAGCAAATCGGTCACACCAGTGTTGCCATATCCTATGATTTAAGAAGAAACCAGTAGATGGACCATCCTATATATATATAT